>LS486774.1:61670-119799 GCA_900490705.1 Pristionchus arcanus | reverse complement strand
GGGCGTGGTCAGAAGGGGGCGGGGCTAACCTGTGGATGATGTTGTTCTGGTTGTGTGTTGCCTCTTCTCATTCGAGTGAACATATCAGAGAGACGACGAGTTGTCGAAGCTGGTTTGTGATCACTGAAAACACTTTTTAGTCTAGGAAAACAAAAACAAAAATAAACGTACGGATTGGCATGATGATCGTCGTCAGTCTTCCCTCTAATATGATCCACAAGATTGGCAAGAACGGAAGGAGGATGACGCTGGAATTGAATGATGAATAGACGACTCTCATTGTAAATACTTCGATTGGAAGGGAGCTGCGTACATTTCCATTTGAGTGTTGATGAATATCCCCACACGAATCAGCATTCATAAGAGGAATATGAGTCTCGAGAATGGAATTCTGTTGATGGACTAATTGAGGATGAGCTGATTGAACAGGAGGAAGAGATGGAACGGGGATAGATATCGCATCGTGATGACCTGATGAAGGATGAGGTTACGGTATCCCTACTCTATTGATTCCTTACCATCCTGATGATGTGCATGCTCCTGTTGCTTGGCTGCTTTTGCTGCAGTAACGAGCCCTCGTAGACCAGCCATTCCGAAGAGTCCTCCACCACCGATCTGAATCATGCTATTTCATTGCGTTCTTCACTGATCTTTTTGAGGAACTGCAGAAAAAGTCATGCATTGTCTATGGGGGGAAAGGCATCATCATCTCAAAGGGAAGCGCGCAGGAGGAAGATCAAAGATCAAAAGGGGCGGAGCTACGGGGTGGGACACCTCAAGACCCCCGAACGTCGCGTTTCTACGGCGCATTAGGAGCTCAGCAGCTTGAACTCTTCGACGAACCTCAACCTGGAAGCGGGAAAGAGATCAAAGATCATTATCAAAATTGTAATGTGAAAGGCATCGAAATGGGACATTTTCGAAAATATTTAAATGTAATTTAACGTATGTTTAATTAATAATAAGCTCACTTCAGTTCCGCTTTTCTTCGCTCGCCAATTTTCGAGAATGAGCAAGCCGGCGTAGATCTTTCCCACTGTGAGACGCTGCAAGAAAACTATTATTTCAGATTCAATTTTTGTTCACTTTCTAATTACTTCCTATCATTTGCGGCTCAAAGTCAGAGTAAATAATAATAAATAATGGTTCTATTCCATACCTGGAAGCACAATTCATGATTGGGCGGAACAACGAGATCGATCAGATTCTTCTTCGCTTTCAATGGCCAAATCTTTCGAAGAGTCTGACGAAGTTCCTCGTCCGCCTCGTCCATTTCCTATATTTATTATTATTATTTAATTAAATAAACAATAAAAATATAGTTATCTAACCTCGACAGGTCTCATCTTGATAGACAATGATTCTCGAATAAGTGCGAAGAGTGTTGTAGCAAATGCGACCGTCCCGTCATCAGATACAGGCATATTCATTCTATAGTGTATCGTTAGTTGATGAATTTACTGATCTAACATACCGTATCAAGTGTTTATACGCTAATCGATATGGACATTTCCTTCCGAATCCTACGGGTGGAGCGATGTTACGAAGCATCTCGTACATTTGCGTGTAGTGCATTCGACCACTGCATTGATTATTGACTTAGAACGGAAGTAAAAGGAATTCATATGGGGAGATTGTATCCAAACAGATCTTACGTAGCAGCGGGATCGTGATCAGCCCATACTCGAATGAATTCATCAAGATGATGAGGACCAAGGATAGAGGAATCACGAGTGAGATAGTCAAAGTTATCCATGATGACGGCAACGAACAAATTGAGCATCTGAGAGGGGATCATTATTATTATTATTAATGAATGATGGGGACATACAAGGAATGTGGAGAGGAAGACGAACGAAGTGAAATAGAAATAGGCGACGTTCGTTCCGCATGTTTGAAGCTAGAAGAATGATTACGGTTGATGTAAACGAAATATAATTATAATCTTTGCCTCACCTTATTTTTATTGTACTCATTCGAATTGGGCTGAGCACAATACTTCATGGACACACAACTCATCATGATATCCTGCCAACCCTCTCCCGTTGCACATCTGAAGAAAGAATGATCTTACTTCATTCAGGGATTGTATCTATCACTCACCGAAACAGTAAAATGACTGAATTGAAGAAACTCTGGAAGTTGTTGTGACGATTGATTTCCGTCGTTGCATCCAACCATATATTACCGAACACCTGCAAATATAATAATAGTTTCTACTCACATTCAACAATTCTTGCCATCGCTATGATCTTCTGCATACAAGCTCGCAGTAATACTGTTTCGGAATGTAAACTAATGCAATACCTGCATTCCGACGATAGCGTAGATGAAGAACAACATTCCGATTAGAAGACAGACGTACGGAAGAGCCTGACAAGAAATCCATTCCTATTTCAAATATGATCTCCAATCATACCTTGAATGACTGGACGAAAGTCCACAGCAGAATTCTGATGGTGTATCCCTGTTGCAGCAATCGAATGAGACGAGCGGCACTGAATTCATCCGCTCTTTATCAAATCTTTCCCTCAAACAACAAACCGGAATAATCGAAGGAATCCGAGTGACACGAAATGTCCTCCGAACTCCGTCACTAGCGCGTCAGTGATCGAGCCTACGACTGTGATGAAATCGAATCGATTCCATCCGTCTTTGAAGTAATTCTGAAACAGGGAAAACGTGATCATCGTAAGAACTTTTTTATGGACGTGAAGAGAACAATGGACGTACCCGAACACCAAATGCGAGGATCTTCAGTATTGATTCCACTGTAAACACTGCTGTTAAGGCAGTATTGAACAATCGAAGGACCTGAAGAGAAGATTTGAAAATGAAGAGATAAAGAGGTCAAACCTTCTCGTAGAATTCCGAGTTCCCGTTGAACTTCATCATGAGAATGATTGTATTGCACACAATCATTGCCATAATGAAATACTCGAATGGAGTCGATGTGACCAATCGCCAGATACGATACTGAAAGGGAAGAATTTCCAGTATTCCTAAGGGTTCGAGCCTCACTTTGATTGAGTTCTTATCCTCAGGCATGAATAGTGATCGGGGACGGGCATTCAGGGCGAAATCAATACACTGCTTCTGGTTCTTATCGAGATCTCCCTCGGATAATTCCGCCTCGCCTTGTTCCTGAAATAAAACACGTTTTCACTATAATTTACGTCCAATTCTTTGAAATTTTCGAAATAGGTCAATCTAATAAATCTAAATCTTACTTGGAACGTAATAATAATCAAGGCGACGAAGATATTGACGAAGAAGAAAGGGAAAACGATGAAGAACATCACGTAGAAGAGGGCGACCTGAACCATTTTTCCGGAGTCTCGATTTATAAAATTATCTGCATACCTCAACTCGGAAGAACGGTGACGGTCCTTGATCCTCATACGTCGTATCCATACTGTTCTGTCTGATTCCCGGCCAACCCTCTCCTACAATTTCCTTATTTACCTTCTTCTACAGGGTGAAGACTTTTTCTTCATCGCAATTGGAATGAAGAGATGAATTCTTTATCCCTACAGCCCTAATTCGAAGACGTACCTGTCGTGACAACGAACAACGTCAACATTGCGTTGATGGTATTATCGTAGTTGAATGGACGAAGTCTCCACTCACGGAAGTCAACTCGAGGAGGTTCATTCTGAAGAAATAGTATGAGAAAATTGATAATTTTTCGTAACTGAATCTCCCTCCCAATTCCATCATTTTCATAGTTCTCTTCCCTCTCATTCGGTCGTTTCTCCCTTTTCCGATGGCCTACTCACTGACCAATTTCCTCATTACTTTCTTCGCTTTCAATGCTGCGATTCTCACTTGGGTATTCAGGTTCGGCCCTTTTCCCCTCTATTCTCAATCCGTTTCTTCAGAACTTCGACCGATCCTCTCACAACCACGCTACAGCTCACACTTCCACTTCTCGTTTGGGAGGTTTGTTGTTGTTTTGACTACTGTTGTTGTTGTTTTTAATTGTCCTAATAAAGGCATTGCTATTCGCATCGTTCGCTCCCGATGATCTACTCGATCTCTTCCTCCCTCGACTTCACAATGACGACAACTATCGATTCGTGGCAAGTACACTACCCAATCTGCATCTACTAATCGATAATTTCCCAGGTAGCTCAGCCCCCGGGACCCCATGGAGACTGCTGGAGCGATGAACCCACTGGTATCTATAATTTCAAGATATCTAGAATATTTTGAACCCATAAATTCAGAGTACAATCGAGCGGATGATTTGACACAGATGAATCTGAGCTCTGATTCATCGGATTCCGATGGAGGAATGGTCTACATGAGACCCATTCGAGTATAAAGATATTTATCTTATCTAATCTATCGGCATTCTCACCTGACTATCATAGATGAAGTACTGTCCATGACATTCGTGCGCGAATCTTTTCGTCTTATCAGTGCAGTAGAAGAATTTCCCATTGAAAAGTTGCACTGCGATTACACCGAAGATGAACTGAAATGGACGAATTGGGCAGGCTTCATAGTGTTAGTATTGTCGGAGTAGAGACAAGAGAAAGTGGAGAGACGACAGATTTTTTATCTTCGGGTCAGACTTTTCGGGCACCATCATCAGTCGATATAATGTCCTGTCATGTTCTTTCCAAAAGCCGTTATGTTGAAAAGGAAATCAAAATAGGGTTCAATGAAAAAATAGGAAAGAAAGGGATTGGGAATGAACCTGGAAGAGGAAGTAGACGATGAGAATGTTGAATACGTTCTTGAGCGAGTTGACAACGCAATCGAATACCGCCTGAAAAAAATTATTCTCTCATTCGTGATGCAAACAAGGTGAAGGTATCTAGAAAATGAAGAATCAGTCACCTTTAGCTTGGGAATTCTCTTGATGGTCTTGAGAGGCCTCAACACTCTGAGTACTCGAAGTGACTTGATCGTGTTCAAATTCTTTCCCGCAGCTCCATCCGTTCCACTGAAATGGAAGCAGTTCACTGACAGAATAGGATAAGATAGTGCAGTGGCATGAAATCGGGGAGTGAGTGAGGAATTGACTTGAGGGGAAGGGAGAACAACGGAATTCACTCGATCAAGTGAAAGAAATTGATGGGATAACACGCGTTTGAAAACAGGTAATATTCGTGTGTGAATGGCCAGGTTCCGATTTGCACTCTAAACCGTATTTCTCTTACTGACCCATGCGTAGGAGCACTGAATTGTCGATTATTTAGTTATTAGCCTTATTTTCGGGAATTCAAAGAGAAATTTTGCATATTTCACTGTGAACGTACGCGAATGCAAAGGCAACAAGAGCACAAGAGACGACAACTCCGTCGAGAATATTCCAGAAATCACGACAATAGGAACCCGGATGGAGAAGAACTCCTTGATCGACCAACTAAAAGGGAATTATCAATTGAATGAGATGAGGGAGATGGGTACCTTCAAGAACATCTCACACGCGAATACTCCAGTGAAGCAGTAGTCCATGTATTGAAGGACCTGGAAAATGGATATAATTATATTGTCTCATAATTTTTCTACAAAATAATGAAGAATTTTGTGATTGAGAAAATGTTGGATGAAAAAGACGAATGAGTTAGAAAATGACCTTATTCCGTGCATTATCCTCATCGACGGGGTCTTCAGCAGCGAGGGAGATGGATGAGAGACAGATAACGATCATCACCTTCATAATCATAATTATTTTAATATTTAATCTTTAAATTAATAATTAAATTTTAAAAAAATGTACTGACCATCATCTCGAAGTATTTCGTGCATACGATTGAATGGACAAGCACTCGCAATCTACAATTGTATTTGCTTAGTATTTATTTTTAGCATCCAGATAGACTGATAATGAGTGTAGGAAATGCAAAAATGAGTGAAACGTACGGGTTAGTGGGCGAAAGGAAGAACATGCTGGTATAGGGAACCATCGGACGAGGTCCTCCGAATGGAGATTCCTCCTCTTCGCATTCGTCTTCTAAACCATTCTTCATTAGTAAAAACATAGGCTCTATCGTTCGTATTTCTTTGCATTATCTGCATTTATCTACCATTTTGCTCCATGGAATTTTGATTCAAAGAGAACAAGTTCATTCCCCTTGTTCTCTCGTCACTCTAACCGGCGAGAGAACATGTAGAATGAAGAAACTGTTGTTTTTTTTCATTTTGGCAGTCGTATTCAAAGATCGTACGTACCATTCATATCGATTCCGCAATGTTCTCCCTCTCCCTCATCCATATCTTCCTCATCTTCCATCAATTCATTCTGTGCCTGGAGCAGCCGATTCTGAGAGAAGGAAAGGGACGAATGAGCACCTCGCGATTAGAAGAAATGAGAAGGAAAGGACGGAGGGATGCAGAGAGAGAGAGAGAGTTAGAGGAAGGAGAAGGGGAAAGCTCATGATGAAGAGAAGGGAAGGGAGAGAAGGAAGGGAGGGAAGAGGATAGGGGAGGAGACGAGGGCTCATACCACACAGAGAGAACGAAAGAGGAGTCCACTTTAGAAGACTGATTTCGCCGAATAGGCAAAACGTGGTCTTCTAATGTAGACGAAAGAAGGTCCATCGGGATGGTTTTTCCTCCCGATGTCCCTCTTACTAACCTTCTCATCAGCTTCTTCAGCAGCAGTCAATTCCTGTGCATTTGCCAAATTGTCGACGGCAATAGCCAAGAAGACATTGAGGAGAGTGTCTGAAAATTACTTTTTTTACTCCATTTTGTATTATCCGCCACCGCGATTTTGCTTTTATTCATGAAAACTGTTGTAAACGTGATCAGTTTAGAAAAGGATATGTTTGTGAGATCTCAGAGATTTGTTTACATCAGAAAGCTCTTGGAATTAATTTTCTGCTTGAGAAAATACTCACAGTTACCGAAGAGTACCAGGACAATGAAGTAGATACAGTAGACCATTCCACCACCGTAGATTCCTGGGAATTATCGATTTATTGATTTTTACACTCTGATTCTTTATCACCTCCTTGCGCCTCAATGGCAATGTACATGACTTCATTCCAATCTTCTCCGGTTAGAATCTGGAAAGGGAGCGATAATTACGGAAATAAATAGGGAAACATGATTTTAGAGATGCAAAAGATTTGGGAAACTGATGGTAACTGTTGGCCTCCAAACTACTCGACATGAAAGGCAAAGTCAAGGAAGGACTGATAATTTCTCACTTGGAAGACAGTGATCAGGGCCACTGGGAACGTATCGAAGTGAGTGTACGGATGCATGTTTACGAAGTTGAATCTACAATTTACAGTTTTAGAAACAATTATCATAAATTGCAAAGCAAAAATTGGACTCACTTTCCACCAAACAATTGCATTCCAAGAAGGGCGAAGATGAGAATGAAGAGGAAGAGAAGGAACAGAAGGGAAATGATGGATCTCATCGAGTTCATTAGAGATCGAACCAAATTACGAAGTGAAACCCAGTAACTGAAATTATTTTATTAGTTCATGGATACCGTTTTAGCTATAAGGACTCACCTCGTCAATTTGAAGACTCTCAGCAATCGCAGAGCTCTCAACACGGAAATACCGAATGAACCTCCCTTCACTTCATCCCAGATGACCTGAATGGATTCTTTAATCTACTTCTTCAGTAGTCTTTCTCACCTCAAGCAGTGATCCGAGAATGACAAAGCAATCGAATCGATTGAATTTACTCGCGAAGTAAGTGCGAGATCCCAATGCGAAGATTTTGACGAGCACTTCTAACATGAAGATGGCAAGGAATCCGAATTCAGCGTATTCTGAAGAGATCAAAGATCAATTTGGTCTATTTGAGCTTACAAAGAAGATAATCTTACTGAGGAAATGGGTGAGCCATGGTGGTTGTCCATAATGTTCAGATGCGACACAAGCTGTGTTGAGGAATACGAGAGTGATGACAGACCAATAGAATACTTGAGTCTTCACCATTATACGGCATTGAACTCTGAATCGGTTGATTATAGATACAGTATCGTACCGTACCTCATTTGATGAATCTTCTTCTTGAATGAGTAAACTCCTCCCTTCTTTCTCACATATTCCTCATCATAAACTTCTCCTTCATCGCCTTCATCTTCTCCGTAATCTTCATCTTCCTCTTCAATGTCCTGCCACTCAATTACACAAGTTACACCATCATGTCATCATTATGAATTATTGGTGTTTTATATTGCACCGTTTCCGTTTCTCACAAAATGACAAAAGCTGATGTCGAATTTTGTAGTCAGATTCTATCTAGGAAGAATGAAGACTTCATTTTCTAATTCTCATAATAATCAGAGTGACGAGAGAGCATGAAAAATGAATAGACGACTTCATCATCCTAACAGCTCTAATTCTCACCTCTTCAGTCTCCGTACTCCGTTGCTTCGTCGCTGCTTTCAATTTCTTCGTTGCAGCACGGCGTCGAGCTTCCATTATCGCCGCCTGAATAGAATTAAATTAAAATCGTTATTCGATACTTTTGAATTCCGAGACCCATTCGGGCTAATCAGTGAAAGTGTCTCAAAATTTCACGAAAATAAGACAGATAGTGAACCTTCTCTTCATCGGTTGTTCGATCCTCTTTCAAGATGACTTCTTCTGCAGTGAGAATCCATTCGAGGTACCTATAAATTTCAAATGAACATCATTGAATGATTTTGATTCATTGTTCAAATTCATTGTCATTGTCGCAAGGAATTAAGGTTTCGTACCCATTGAGTTCTCTCTCGATCTGTTGTTGCCTTCTCAACTTCAAGAATTCTCTTCGATTCTCCACTCGTTCCCTCTCCTTGGCGAACTCTCTGAAAATCAGTGAGATAATGAAGAGATCAAAGATTGAATACAAAAGATCAAAGATCAAATATCTCACCCGGACAACACTCCCAATACGAGATTGAGCATGAAGAATGAACCGAGGACGATAAGAGGAATGAAATACGCCCAGTTGTAAGTTGAACCGATCGAATCATTCGTCTGCAAAGAAACACGAATTTATTGGGAAGAACCATGAATTATCTGATTACACAGTGTTTCTCTAGTTTCGAAGTATTTTTTGCAGTCTGTTTCAGGAAATTTGGATTACATGGGATGACTTTTCTCACTGACATAATACATAACGGTCGTCCATCCCTCCATAGTAATACATTGGAAGACAGTGATCATGGCGAAGGCGATATTATCGAACGACGTGATACCGTAGTTCGGCCTGAGAATGATACGGTAATGGATCGTCGATTGACTAATCTCACCCAATCCATTGTGGTGTACAAGTTGTTCCCGGTACATCACAAGTGTACGCTCCCGTTACGTGAGATTTATTCGTACTGCAAGCAGAAATATTATAGTTTATCTACTTTCTCGGCTATTTTCTATATATAGCTTCACATTTGTATTGCATTTTGATAGCTTCATTGCATTTTCTCTCATTATAATCATAATTGCCTTTTAATGAGTTCATTATCAAACAAATGGGAATGATTACCATGGGAATGGCCTCTCAGATACATTCTCTATTTCTCCTCGCGAGTTTCGGCAAGCGGAATGGAAGATTCCAGAGTAGAATTCGAGACCTGAATGATCAATTTGACCCCTCTCTTCCTCATCATTTCCATCCCAATTGGCACACTCTTTCAAAGAACAATCGTAGGCGTAGCCTAAGAATTCTGATTCTGAGCATATTCTGAGCTGTTCACAAGTGATCAAGTGATTACCGATAATGGCAAAGATGACGATAGCGAACAAGACGAGCAATCCGATCTGAAGGAGAGGAGCCATCGCACAGAGAATCGATTTAAGAACGACTTGTAAACCTGAAAGATCAAAGAGTAATCTCAATGATTTCATTGTTCTATTGAGTGTCCATTCATCCCTTTCCTCCTCTTCCACTCTCTCTAAATAGGGTTAGTCCCCTTCTCCTTCCTCCTCTTTCGACCTCTCTCTCCCATAGGTACTCCCTTTGCTCATCCCTTCTTCCCTTCCATCCTATTCTCCTTTCTTCGTCTCTTGCCTTTTGACGTTTCCATCTGTGGAGGAATTCCCACCCCACACAGAGACTCCCTCTCCCCTCCCCTCCTCCTCCCTCCCTCCCTCCCTCCCTTCCTCCCTCTCAGTCCATACTAGTAAAGTGAGAAGAGAAGGAGGAGCGAAGAGAGAAAGGGAAGACGATTGAATGACAACAAAACGACAAGAGAATGGAAGGAGAGAAGGAGAGAAGGAGTGGACTATGATCATTAAGATGATGAGAAGGAAGGATAACATACTGGGTATTCCAGATACGAGTTTCAATGGACGAAGCACTCTAACTGCTCGAAGTGTTCTCAAATCGACTGTCTCTTGTGGACCCGCTTCGGAGCCTTTCAGAGGAAGCATCGTTACCACTCTGGAAGGAACACACTTCAATTTTACAAAATAAATTAGATTTGTATCACAGTGGACAATTTTCTGAAGTTTTCTTCGTTACGGCGCTCGAAAATTCAGGAATCGTCTAGGTAATTGAAGTGAAATAGAACGCACCCCGAAACGACGACGATAAAATCCATGATGTTCCATCCTGATCGGAGATATGAACCCTGAAGAAGAAAGAATTAGTCTTTGATTACAATTGATTTCAACGTCCTTTCAATAACCCATTAGTCATTTTCAGCTTTTTTCACGCCTTTCATGATAGAGTATTTCATCCCACTCATTCACAATTCTTTCATCATCTACATATTTCTATTTCTCTTATTTCACCTTATGCAATGCGAATCCATGTGCGATGATCTTCAATACGCATTCGAGACAGAAAATGCCCATGAAGTACGGTTCAGTCATTTCCTGAAGAGGATGAGTCATTGAGGGGATACATCATTGTTGATGACTCATAATCCCCAATGGATCTTTATTTTTAGGTAGACGAGCAACAACATGAAGCAAGCAAGGTTTTAGCAATTAGTGAAATGGGCTACAATTAAATTTTCATCATATTCTTTTGAATTGCGACCTAATTACAGTATCGTTATTTTCAATGTTCCCAAGGCTAAGTTCCCACGAATAAGAATCTCAGGGGATCGCTCACAATCACTCTGCTAGATAAATAATACCGACACTGCTAATATCTATTTCTTATCAGTGATACATTCACAAGTGGATCACCTTCGATCCTTCACTCACCAATGCCTCTGATAATGGTTTCTTATCGTTCTTGGGCAGATGTTGTTCGAGAGCGAGTACGACACAATTGCCAATGATAGTGAGAAGGATGGCATATCTGAAGATCAAAGATCATGAATTGTATTACATGCCGATTCTAGCGTTGCTCTGCGTAATTCTACAATAATAGCTTCTATATTTATCAGCTACTAGATTCTGTTGTAGTATTCCCGCATAAACTGACTCAAATGGTGCCCAGTCGATGAGATTCTTAGCATTTCTCCTTAGGATGTTATCCTCTGCGAAGATGAAGAGAGATGATGGACCCTGAATGAATCTTATCATTACCACTCAATTTATCCATTCTTCATTCTCCATTTCTGCTCTCGTTTTGGTGAGCTTTCATGCATGCCGAAGGCGTCAAGAATAGAGGGAAGGAGAGAGAGAAAGGACAGAATGAGAGACAGAGGCCATCACCATTTATGAGTCTCCCTTCCTAACCCAATCATCTCTAATCATCTGCAGCTCTGTTTCTATCCTGATTCAGGATATCTCATAGTCAAAACCTACTACTCGTTTCTCTTTGACTTGGTCGTCGTCGCTCAAACACAATTTCCATCCATTTCGATGTCTTTCCCGTCTCCTTCTTTCTCCTTTCTCTTGACTCCCTCAGTCACTGACAACTCCCTTCTCCCCCGCATTGAGTAAGGAAAGAAGGAGGGGAGAGGTGCAATGAGAGGAGAAGAGACACTGTAGGATGACACCGTATACCAATGGGATAGAAAGGGGGAAATCCCTTCTCTAACAACCAAATGGAAGGACAAATTAGATTATTGTGTGGCGGACGTTTCTCGTTAGAGATTGTTCCATTGTGGAATAGGATTGGAGGAGAGAAATAGATGGAGAATACAGTGAGTCTATTATTCTCACTCTCCTTATTCGTGATCTCTTCGTCTTTTCTCTCTCTTTTGTCTCTCCTGGGAATCATCTTTCTCTCTCTCTCTCTCTCTCATATACGGAGAGACGAGACTAAGGCATCGATATGAAAGAGAGTAGAAGAGTCCTATCAAAGAGGAAGAACGAGGAACGAGTTATCTGATGAGAGTAAGCCAAAGAATACTGAAGGTTTAGGGTTGGGCTGTGAGGGTGAAGTATCGTCTCTTCATTCCGCATGCTCTCTCATCACTCTTACTGACCAGAGGGTATCTACGATAAGTGATGAGGATTCTTCAACCTGACAGCCCTTCTTGGTAAACGAGACCCATTGGAAGTGTCTACAGTCTTCTTCCTTCTCTCGAATGAATGGTCTCTCTCACTCTCTCTCTCCCTTCTGTCTCATCTACACACTAATTTGAAATTACGATGAGTCTCTCCCTCCTGTTTTTCAGCCGTCGCCCCTGTAATACAGACTACCAAGAGATGGAGATACTTGCTCGATTCTAGGTGGAACTCTCGAGTCTCCTTCCCTTCTCTCTCTCTCTCTCTCTCTCGAGTCAATTCACTCCATCACTCTTCACTAATAGAATCTCCCCTCGTTGTCCCCAATAGTCCAGGTGCAATCTCTCTCTTTCTTCGTTTCCCTAAGCGACGAAAGAGGAAGAGAATGGAATGATGAGGGAAGAGTCAAGGGATGAGATAAGGAAGAGTTCGAGACATATGGATGGCATTAGAGATGGGAAAGCAGTTACACTACATTCAGTCAATTCATGTCGTTTTCCTATCGGCTAACACGTAAGATTCTTCAGGTTTCGAAACCAACTTCAATTTCCTAATAATTCAAAGCAATTCTAACCTTTTCCCTAACAGGAGCAGCAGAGACAGTCGTCTGTTTTCTCGAAGCAGCAAATGCTTCCGATTTCTGTTCCCTTCTCGCTTCTTCCGCTGCTAATCTGAAAGGAATTGGATTATTAATTGATTAATTACCTGTCCAGACCACCCAACAAGAATATTTAACTGCCTGACAAAGGCCGAAAACTAACTATAAATCAACTTGAATTGTGACTGCGTGATGAGTGAACACGACAGTTATTCACTCGACTCTCGTAAATCCTAATTTATATTCCTTCCCACCCCTTCTCCCCTCCCCTTCCTTTTCCCCCTTTAGACCTGGCTATTTGGTCGATGCCCAACATGGCTGCAAGTGCTGCAGATCAGAAGAATGCAGCATGAGGAGAAACAGAAGCACTCATCGAGACAAGGGATATACTAGAGAAGGAAGAGGAGGAGGAGGAGGGAGAGGAGGAGAGAGAAACACACTCTCTCTCTCCTCCTACCATCGATCCTCCTCTCTCTCTCTCTCCTCTCCCCCCTCTCTCTCCCTCTCTCTCTCTCCCTAGTGATACCCTATCCATGACACTTCCTCACAAGGGAAAACTCAGAACTTCTCTCAATTTCATCCCTCAACAACCATTTTTACCCAAGGGAGATTTACTGCACACTCAAAAAACAGCTTCGTTATTTTCTTTTCGTCGTCAAATTGTAGTCTATGGAAGGGGATATTCCTCCTACACTCAAATTATCCCTCCCATATCATCATATCTCCACAATCTTTCCTCATTTGGTTACTCTTCCTTCTCATCCTTCTTCTTCTCTTCTCTCCTTCTCTTCTTCCTTCTTTCTTTTGGTCGGTCGTCGAGTCCAATTAATTTGAGGCGAAGAGAAGTGAGAGAGAGGGGTCGACACTATTTCTTCCCCATTGGGAGGAGTAGAGGGGAAAAAGAACAGTGGGTGGGAAGGGGTGCACAAAACGTTTTGTAAAAAAATATATGAAAATAAAATATAATATTTTCAAATTCGTTAGTATTTTTACATTTTTTCAACTAAAGAATTGGTTCTGTAAAAATGAGCAGGAATTTTTATAAAATAAGAAGGAGAATAATTTGATAGATTGACGCAAATAGTGCTGGGGGGAATGCAGGAAAGGGAACAACAAAGGGACGCATTTAGGATTGATGATGTTTAGAGAGAAGAAGAGAAGCTATTCAACCTATCGTATCAAGATGAGGGACCGAAAAAATGGCTGAACACAAAAAATAGAGTGAAGAAATTTATTTAAAATTATCTAAACACATGAATTCAATTTTTCAACTATCGACGTTCGACATCTCCTATCGACGTTAAAGAAAAAAGCGATGAAAACTATATTTTCAATTCTAATTTCTGTAACTTGCTAGTCTGGTAAAATTAAAAATACGTTCCAAGACATAATAAACGGTACTTTACGATGTCAGGATGATGTACGCAATAAGAAAAAAAAAAGTGATACATATTATACTAAAAAAACCCCTACCCTTCCCCATAAATCTAAAAATATATTTCTGCACACAAAATTCTCATCCTAAATTTTCTCCCTCATACCTGTCTCTTCTCTTCCATAGATAACTGTAGTAGAGTATTGTCCATGCCGAAGGTTGTCTATACGAAGCAGCAGTCGAAGTGGAGACCATCGAGGGTCGGGTACCAATCTGGTACCAAAGGGACTACCACAGACCCAGAGAAGGGACTACCACAGGCAGTCACAGACCCGAAGTGAAGTGTGAAGAGTCGAATGGAAAATAGGACGGTGAGCCAGTGAAATCGGGCGTGAATCCGACTGAATTTGTTCAGCAAAGAGGGAATTGGAGGGTCGAAAAGGGACGACGAAAGCCCATTTGATGTCACTTCCAATCAGATGGTTGATTAGTAGAAGAAAGGAGTGAAGAAGTGGAGAGAAGAAGATGGAAGAATGGATGGAAGGATGGGAGATATGACACTATCCTCTATGCATGGAACTGTTTCCGATGAGAAGTGAGAGAAGGAACAGTCAGATGATCGATGGGGAAGAATCGAAGGAAGGAAGAGAAGGGAGTAAACTTATTCTCTTCTTCCACACCTGTTCCTGCTTATTTCTTATCTTTTTACGCCATGAGAAAAACCGCATCGTTTCACCTCCCGCAAAATTGATGTTCCACATAAAATCTACGAAAAAAGAGTCCAGGAAGTTTGATATTTCTACATCTTGGATAGCTTCAACTATATTTACGATTCTGAAAGCTCTTTTTTTAAAAGATGTACTGAAAATAAAAATAAATACAAGGTCACTAGAATAAAAAAGATCTAGTCCCCAGTTACATTTTGCTGAATGAGACTCTGCTTTGAAATAAAAGGGTGACCTCGGAATAGCCGGCCATACTGCGATAGTGGCGATTTCTCTGATGGCAGAAGAAGGACGAGGAGCTTCGAAGAGATGATGATCTCTATTGCCATCCAGACGAAGGGGAGTGATTGGAGACTTCACCAGACCTACTGTAGAGAGAGATAGGGGGGGGGGGGAGGAGAGAGATCAAAGATCAAGGATCATCAAGAGGAATACTAAGAAGGCTTTGAAATTCTTCAAGATTCAGGAGAATTTCAAAAATATCTGCTCCAGAGAGATGAACTAGGTCGAGTTCTAATCATGAATAAAGGGGCACTAGATCGGATGAGAAATTTCTGATTATCACTGGACGGGAGTAAACCTTTTTCGTGTTTGGCCAAAAAAACAGAAGCGCTTTAAATTTTGTTCTAGTGTTCATCGTGAATGTTCTCATTCGACCTAGTCCCATGAATCAGTTAGGATGGATCAATCATCAGTCATACCAAGTGAAGGTCTCCGCATCCATGCGCCTTCTTCTGTCCCTTCGAACGAATGGGAAGGAATTACTGAATGGTCTAGATCGAAGATGGAGACGACAAAGGAAATTAGAGGAACGATGGATAAGAAAGGATATGACTTCGGAAATTATCTAGAAGAATCGATCGATCTATGCATCATTTACGAATTTCGAATAAAGACAGGATCGAATGGAGTTGAAAATAGGATAATGAAGAAACAGCAACCCATTTTCGAGCCAACGTGTCAAAATGTGTGAACAAAACGTCAAAGTGAGAAGGGAATCTCTACGTCGAGGGTACACGATCTCTCTCTCTCTTTCGTCTCTTCGTTACTCGTGGAGATGATGAATAGAATGAGAGAAGTGAGGAAAAGAAGGAAAGACCATTTTAGAAAATGATGAGAATTACTCATCCCATGGGAGATTTTGCGAATTCAATAAAAATTATGCGTCAAAAATGAAATGGGAGGAAAGAAAATAAGAATAGAAGGAAAGAAAGAACGGAAAAGGGGAAGACGATGTGTGATCGAGTGGTCTGCAGAGGAGGAACTCTCACGAATGGATTAGATCCCCCTTCTCACTCTCTCCATTTCCCCTTATCTCTCACTTTCTCTCACTCAAGAGAGATAAAGTGAAAAGAAGAGACGAGAACATTACTCCTTCTCAAGGAGTTTCAAGGAATATTCGAGTGTGCGAATTGATGTCATTTCCAATGAGAAGATGCATTAATTGCTTCCTGATTATAAAAGATAAGTGATGGAATGATGCATTTCCCCTCTCTTCCAATGACTTCTCTTCTCCCTTCGCTCGTTTAATAAATGGGTCTCAAGAAAAGGAAAAGAGAAAGGAAGACAACAGGAAGATCATGAATGGTACGACTACAGAAGGGCTCAGGACTGACTGTCTGACTGATGAGAGAGCATAGGAAATGAAGAGAGACAGGGGGGATTGAGCAATGGTCTCTGAATACCAATGGATATGGTTGAAGGGAGGGGAGGAGGGAGATGGTGGGTGTATCTCATTTCATTCCACGCCCTCCTTCTCTGTATCCAACGACGGACCCTTTCTCTCCTCCCTCAAAAGGTGTTGCACTGAAACGAAATAGAGATACAATCAATAGAAGAGAAGAGAAGAAAGATTGAGAAAAAGGCCAATGGAAAGACAGATGATAATGAAATATTCATAGGAGGAAAGGTTGAAGAATGGTTGGAGAGGGCAGAGAGAGACTCGAAAGAAGTAAATAGACTCCTTCTCTGAATGTTTCGTCAAAAGATCAAACAACTAATCGTCCCTAAATGATATTTTCGTTGAAATAGATGAGCGAAATGATGAGTATGGAAAAGAGGCAAAAGAGACGAAATAGTCGAGAACGTCTAGGGAATAAATAGAGTAGAGAAGAATGGTTGTAGAGGAAAAAAGAAGGAGAAGGAATCGTATGGGACTCCTATTGTGTGTCCTCCATTTAGAGAGACTAGAATGATATCCATGGTTAGAGTAAATGAGAGAATATGGAGAATGAAGAGAGATAGAGAAGGAGGGGAACTCTCAGATGTCATACCACCCCCAATCCAATCGCTAATCGAGACGACTCCTCTTCTACTCTCTCTCACTCAACTTCCTCTTCTATGACTTCAATAGACTGAGGTCAGTGAACTGGGTTAATTTAAGAGAAGAAGAGAAAGAAAAAGAGGAGGAGGAAAGGTGCGTGAGATGAGGGAATATTCAGAAGGATGAAGAGATTAATTGACTGAATTAATGACATCGCAGGATAAATGAGACGTGAGGATGAACGAACGAAAATAAAGGGTATGAAAGTGTGGAAATCATTCCGTTCGCGTATCCATTCAATTTTTTTCGGAAGAACCACAGCTAGAAAATGGTGCACCCAAGACTGTTAAATTAAATGTAGTAGTGCAGGTGAAATTATAAAGAATAGTGATGTATCCAAATGAACGAACTTCTTTCTCAAACGTTCAGTGTCTCATCTAACGTCTCTTAGAGCGAAATATGCGTCATTGCTATAAAAAAGTCAATCAAAGAGTGATTTCTTTGCAGATTTCGGATGGATTGTAGTGGAGGGAAGTGCAGTCTCTCTCTCTCGTGTGAACAACGTGATATCCATGAATACTTGGGGACCTCTCCCCCTTCCTCCCCTTCCCCCTCCGAGAGAGAGAGAGAGAGACTCCTCCAGAAGAGGAGACGATCCTCTCGAAGGAGACTAGTGCCTACGCAAGAGAAGAAGGAGGCCGACCACTATGTTTGCCATTCGAAGAATTGGAAGAAGAGGAAGAAGGGAGAGTATCAAAGATGGAACGGGATGAGAGAAGAATGAAGAAGACTGTAAGATGACAAATGAAGACGATTCTATCTTCATTCTCATGTTTTCTCAACGATCATTGAGAAATAGAGTTCGAAACACTGGTAATCGTCTCTTCATTTCACACACTATCTCGCCTCTATGACCTGTGAGATAATGTGCGAAATGAAGAGACGATTACCCGTATTTTGAACTCTACTGAGAAAGTCTATCCAAAATGAAGACAGTTTCCCTTCATTTTCTCTCCTACGTGAAGATTCTTTCACTAATCCGATTGTTGCTATACAATCATCAATAATTCAGAAGGACTCTCCCTTGATCTCTTCCCTTTCTCCCACTTCGAAGTAAAACGAGACTGCAATTAGACTGTCGTTGCACGAAGAAAAGACAAATAATAGGGAGAAGCTCTTTAGGGAAAGGTGAGAAGAAGGAAGTGAACGAAGAGAATGGAGGAAGAGGGAGGAGGAGGAAGGAATGGTACGAAGGGAGGAAGAGTCAGAATAGGAGGTGAGAGAAGGGTTGCGTGCTAACGAATTGTATACGAAATGAAGAGCCGTTGCCTCTCTCTCCCAGTAATTTGCAGTCTCATTCGAATTAGAGATACATCGATGATCTACAGTAAGAAGAAGGGAGGAAGAATAGGAAGGGATGGGGAGAGAAGGGAGAGGGAGGAAGGAGGAGAGGTGAAATGGATGAGAGGGGGAAGAGACGAGTGAATTGAGATGAAAAATCGAGAGGAATGAAAGGCATTAATGCATGAATTTCGACGAGTTTGAGACTACGAAGAGAAATGATGATGGAGTTAAAGAGAGGAAGGAAGATCCCGAACGGAAGATGGAAGGATACGGTATCGATCGATTGGAAGGAGTTGAATAGAGAGAGGAGTAGAACAGAAGGAGGTTTCGCTTTCTCTTCAATCTCTCGAGTATTGGGATGTCGACCCTCTTTGTGAAGGAGGGAGAGACCCTTTACGGAAGGAAGGAAGGAAGTAAAGAGAGATGATGGAAAGAAGAGAGACAATCAAAAGGGAACAATGAGCTGATGGAAGAGAGAAGGGAAGGGAAGACTGGGAGAAGTGACTAAATGACGAATCAGAACAGATGAGATGGACTAAGGGAGATAACAACGAGAAGATGAACGAGAGGTCACGAGAAGGGGAAATTGAGAAGCAAAAGTCTTGAAAACAGTACGAATTCGTCTTGTGTGGTTCGAAATGGAGGAATAAATGGAGGGATACAAAAATAGAAAAGAAATTCTTCGTCTCATTTCTCTCTTGTCTATACTCAGTTTCTTCTCTCTCATTCCTGTATTTGTAGAAAGAGGAGTGGAATGAATGAGCACCAGCTTTTACTCGCATGAATATTAAATATTTGTGTGCATTTTAATTATTCCGGTACGATGGAAGAGACTGAAAGAGAGGAGTCCATGTAGAAATGTTGAATGAGTCCAGGGAAAAATACCAGCTATCACCGAATTCAAAAAAAAATTGGTATACAACAAATTCATCACTTCAAAATGCCAATTTACCCAACATGCGTCACTAAACAACGACTGGAAAGAAGCTACTTCATTATTCGTAATAAGTTTCCCCATTATTTCGCTGATCCGACCAACGCATGTGCACATGGAATTTAGTACCTTGTGGTTTACATTCAATAATAGCTCATAAATCCATATTTTTTTTATTTTTCATTCAAATATAAATATAATTCTCACTGTTGTGGACTGGCTGAATTTGCTTCTTTCATCTTCGTCATTAGAATAGCGCATGTCTTGTGATCCGAAATGTCCACCACTCTGAAAGAAGAACGAATAATATTATTCATTATTTATGAAAATGAGCCGACCCAATTTCACCCCCATGATGAGGGATATTTTCAGACGAATTCCATCCCAAATAAGCTCGAGGATAGGGAATGAATGCGAATTTGATATTGGAACAATATTTCTTTTAGCTTTTTTTAAACACAAAAAATTTTATTTTCACCCTATCATTTAACATTATCTAGTCCGCATTTAGCGGAGATCAACAGACAGAAAAGTTATCGGTTAGATCTTTTCTCATCAATTCACCCATTGGGAATCAAATACTCTGCAAGAAGAGGTTGATCCTCTTGGAAAGATTGATGCATCGTCTTTTATCCTAATCTTCCCATCCATTTATTGATCACGATTTCTTTCTAGGCTACGCAATTCTTCTTAATTCGATATCAGCTCATTCGAAGATATTTCCACCTAAAAATTCTAATAGAGTGATCACGATAATCGAATACATAAGAGAGCGGGAATAAATTCAAGAAAAAATTGGGAGAAATTCCGAAAAAAGGGAAATTGAAATAAGATAGTAAGAAGAAGAGGAGACAAAAGGAGACTAGGAATGGCTTGAAAAAGAAACTATTCGTCATATTTCTTCTCTAACCGATGGGAGAGCACGAAGAATGAAATGAAAAGAACAAACGATAGTGAAAAACAGAAATAGAGACAAGGAAAGGGAAGGAGGGGAAAGGGAGACTCCGATTCAACTGCAACCTCCCTCCTCTCTTTCTAGTAATCCTTAGTCGACAAAGGGAAGGATTACTCGTGTCTCTTACTTTGATCTACCCTTCCGTCCCCTTCCCCCTCCCCCTCCCCTTCTCTCTCCCCTTTAGAAGGAGAACATGAATTATTGCACTACTTCACTTACGACCTACGATAATTCGGACTCCATTTTACGAGGATTGGAATATTAAATCTTGCTGTTTCTTCTAATGCAGCGCATTATGTTTTGATCTGACACTTAATGACATGAAATATTTCCGAGCTATCAGTTTAAAAAATGTTCTCTGTTAGAACGCAGACAGGGGTGGCACAGGTTTCTCAAAATAGTCTCCCAAGGTTAAATCTCACCAACGTGACCCCTAGAGACGGCATTTCGAACTGTGATCCCAAAAAAATTGTCTTTGATCTCGTGGTTTATCACTTAAAAGTCCTACACTATCAAGCGAAATGATCCCTGAATACAATTTGTAAGGAACACAAAGATGGTTACCGGTTGAGATCGGGGATGGATCAGTCATGGAAAGAAGGTCGGAAGTAGTGGAACTAAGTGAGAGACTTCTGAAGGATAGAAGAAGACAGGTGAATAGAGAGAGATGGAAGGAGGAAGGGGGGAATGAATGGAAGAAAGAGCACCCCCTTAAAGAATCATTTTCAATGAACATAACGGCAATTTGAGCAGCGAAAACAGATTATTCCTTGGAGTTGACCCGAAATCTACGGTGGAAAGAGGGAGAATGGAAGAATGGAATATTGTGGTCGATAGGAAGAGGGAGTTCACTTATTCAATCAGTTTCCAATTACTCGAACCACTCTACTGAATTAATTGTCCATCTCATGAACTCTGATGAGCGAACGTGTAAACATTTTCATTTTCTATTGAAATCACCGTAGTTTTCAGTGTGCGTCATCATCGACAAAAGATCTTCAGATTAATTCTAAGATTCTGAAAGAAGACATGTGTATTCTAAAGAGTAAAACTCAAAATAAGATAATATAGATAGTAGAAGGAGGAGACAAAGTGGGTAAAAAGGGAAGGAAGAGTGGACGAGCATTGAATAGAAGGAAGGATTGGAAAGAGAGTTATTAGTAGAGTGGAGAATAGAAAGAGAAGAAGGAGAAGAAGGAGATGCAACGTTGATTCGAGTGGGACAATCAGAGAGAAGAGGAAGAAGTGGAGGAGGAGAAGGAGGAGGAGTTCGATGGAAGGATGGATCCATGGAAGAAGAAGATGAACTCCATCTCATACTTTTCAATATTCTTCGTCTCGCAATGCAATAGACGAAAGGAATAAACTCATATTGGACTAGCCCTACTCCATTCGGCAATTTTGGATACATTTCACGCATATATTTGATCGCCCAGGAATATTCGGTCAATCCTCGATAGCCTTCTACCGTAGTCTACCATACCTTCTCCTCGTTGGACTGCCGATCCTCTCCAATTCCTCCATATCGATTCCTCCTGCTGATGTGAGTGAATGGTCGGAATCTGATGGACGAGTGGAAAAACGACGGGCGGCCTAAAAAGATAAAATGAATTATAGGCTTTTGAGATGAATGGTGATCAGTTTCCTAACTGTTTATACTTCCTGCATAGAACTGTTAAGAAATAGGATCCGTATCCTTATTTCTCGTGGTCAAAGATCGCTCGTGAAATGAAGATACGATTTCTACCCTGTCTATTTGGTGCTGGAAATGATGAAAATGTGAAGATGAACAAATCAAGAAGGTAGGACCAAAGAATTAGTGAATTAGATTATTACCACTTGAAGATACTGCATTGACGATCGATTTCATCCGAAAAGGAAGAAGAGAAGAAGAAGAAGATAGAATAAAGTGGAGAAAGAGGGAAGTTATTGATACAACAAATGGATCGTCCCTCTCTCTTTCTCTCTCTGAATACAGGCTGCCATTTATAGAGATTGGTTCTTCCCTTTGTCGGAAACGAAACTTGCAACGAATAAAGAAATGTATGGAAATGGTATGAAAGGTGGATTGAAAAGGAAAAAGGGGTCGATTTATGAGTGGAAAGGGGGAACTAAGAGAGTTGTGCAGAATAAGTTGACCGGAATGAATAGAGAGAGAGAAAGGCCTCATTACTTGGAACAATGAAAGGGAAGGAAGAAAGAGTAGTGATGACGCAAGAAAGAGAAACAAACGATTATGATTGAGTGGTAGACTCTTAGAGATGCGAACTCTTTCGTGGGTCAGAGTGGATAGGGAACATTTGGAATGAAGAGACAGATTCTTCAGCAATGATTCTAGTGAAGGGAAGGATAAGATAGAAGTATATCGATGAGGATTGAATACTCTCCACAACAGAGTACAATGAGTAAGTCGTGAGAAGGAGAGGAAATATGATCTACCTTCTTCCGATCATTCCCTAGTAGGATTCCAGGTTCGACAACGACATTATCGGATAATGACGATCAAATTGCGCATCAATCCTAAATATCGGTAGCCACCCCTTCAACATGTAATAAACACCTCTATCATTCCACAATTAAACAATTTCAAAAAATAATAAAATAAATAGTGTAAACTAACAGCGAGAACAGCAGTGGGGAAATCGATGGATGATCGTGGTGGTCCAGTGGATGAAGATGGTCCGAGATCTATAATATGAATAGATCATTCTCTCTTCATTTCGCACACTTATCTGATTAACAAAAAAATGTGGAAAAATGAGGAGGCTCTACATTGCTCCGGAGCAGGGAATTAAAATATCCCTTGTTGTGAAATAGAGCACAGCCATCATTACGTAAAAACAATCAATCCTTCGGGCCATTTTATGTTTTACAATGAAGGAGCCAAAGAATTTGTGAAAACGGATTCTTGTGATTGAAATATGACTAGACGACGACTAAAGAATGAGATCGAAGTGAATTCTTTCCCTTTTCTCTTCTCACGAACAAAGCCAATAGACTATTCCTCTTATAATTGGTTCATTAGAGAATCTCCATTCTCCACAGAGATGCATCAACATCATCATCTAATGGATGATGCTGCAGAATGGTCTCTGCTATAATCGTACCGTATCCTACCATACTCTTATATTTTCCCTGCGGAAACTTACAATTAGGTATCATTTGAAAACTCTGTCGAAATCACACGGAATATTTCTCGCTGATCAATCGGCATCGTTGACGTTTGGTGAGTAAGGCAATGACAAAATAACAGAGAATAAAATATAGTTGCTACTGACCGGGAAGTGTGTCTCCACTGTGCGATCCTCGCGCCGTTGAGCGACGTCGAGACAATGCATCTGCAATTTTAAAATTATTATTATTATTTAAAATAAATAAAATTATTTTTTATTTCACTTTTCTTTTTCTTCGAATCGTTGCTTAGAGTGGAAGCTCGACTATTTCTCTTCGCTGTCCATGAACGATGACGAACGATCGAAGTGGCACGAATCATAGAGAGAGGCTAGGGGATCCAAGGGTCGGGTCGGGAGGATCGACCGAAGGCTTGTAAGGGCCAAAGATGAGGGACTGGGGATACCCCTTCCGAGGTGTGGAATGGAGGACCAAAGGGAGAAGAAGGGATGAGATGCCTCTGATTGCACACTCGAGTGGAGATGAGATTGGAAACAAGAGAGAGAGAAGGAAGGACTCATTTCGAGAGAGATGAAAGAAGAGAGATCTGTTCCATGAGATAAATGAGCCATAGCAACGAATTCGCTCATTCTGATCAGATGTTATTTCAATCTTTCAAGGGCTTCAGTGATGTTTCAGAATGATGATATGGTCTTCAGCGGCACAAGGCCGGTTATTTTCAATAATTCGTAATAATTCGGATGATAACTTATTCTTTGAGTTGTTGTATTTTGCCAGTAGGTTCACAACCCCACAAGCGAAAAAAAACGATGTAGATATTTGTGATATCATCAAATAGATTATCATCGGAATGTTCTCATCCGTGCCCTTCCAGCCAGACTTTATCCTGTGAATAGAAGGTGTCAAATACTACCTTGTCGTGCGAGATTTCTCTTTGCAGCGAGTAATGAGGGCGGAGCGATTGATTGGCGACGCTTGGCGAACGCACGACCGACTACCATCACGTCATCTGAGATTTTTATTTATTTAATTATTAGAGATTTTTTTTATATAAATTATATTTTTAACATGAAGAGTTGGATAGTGGCTTCAAGAAATATTCAGTAAAAACACAAAATGTCATTTTTTCTGAAAAAAACGCGGAAGATGAATGAAAGTATCTATGAGAGAAAAGGAAGGCGTAACAGATACGGGACGATAGTCATATTGAATTTGTGCTCTCTTTTCTTCTCGACGGATCTCGAGATGAATTATTGATATGGGAATGGCACGGTCACTACAGAAGAAGATGAAGGAATGGATCTCACTTTGAAAGAGAGGGAAGAACAGGACGCTTCTCAGTTTCTTGGCTCAGCCTTTTCTCACTGAGTATTCCCTCCCTACCAATCTCATTCACAAATCCCACTACATTCAGAGTGTTCGTATCCCGGTCCAAAAATCAGATAAGTTCTGAGATGAGAAAGATGATGAATAGTGACTGTATTGAATGAAGACAGAAGGGACGTCACTCGTATTTCCTCCTTCCCTTCCCCTTCTCTCCTTCTTCTTCTTTCTCTCCTATCTTCATTCCTCATCTTGCCACACTAATTGGGATCGACACAACTAATCATAACAACCACAACTTGGAACTGTAAGAATTTAATATCGAAAGATGAGAACGTAGAGATTTAAGGTCTAATCGCATCAGATGATATAGAAAAGGCGATAAATATTAGAGAAGCGCACTTTCGGAATCACACGGAGAAAATATTTGAGTTTTCGTAGAGAAAGATAGTGAATTGAAGTGAGAAAGTACGAAGTGAATTGAAGTAAGAAGAAGAGAGGAGAAATTGAAACAAGAAGAAGAGAGAATATCTAATGAAGAACAGATGAGTGGACAGTGAGACGAAAGGAGGAGAAAGGAGAAGGGAAGAGGAGGGAGGGGGGAAGGAGGGGGGGGAGGGGGATGAATCTGAGACATCACGACAAAGTGAATGATCAAAATGGACTGAAGTCCCAAATAGTGGAAAGTGAAATGCTTCCCTTCTCTCTTTCAATTACGAATCCATCACTTTTGACTTCTGCAGAGGGAAATGAATGAGAAAAGAGATGAACCAATTTGAGAAGTTATTAGAGAGTATGACACTGAGAGAGCGCATTATACGTCCAAATGAGGATAATCGTATCTCCATTTGACTCAGTCACTAGGGGTTAGAGTGACGAAGGAGTGTGCAGAATGAAGAGACGATTAGAGGTTCTTGCGAACTATCGTGAGGATATCTCGAAATGGATTGAGAACGGGAGAGAGAAAAAGGACTAAACCAATGAAAACACGACGATAAAGTGAGAGAAAGAGAAGATTGGAAGTACTTTGTGATTCAATCCGACAATGATTAAGAGAAAGACCGACCTCTATTTTTTGTAATGATAGGCCAGAGAAGTTGATTGGTCACTAGGAAATGTATGGAAAGGACGAGAGAAAGAGATATTGCACTTTTTTTAGTCGAGTGACTTCCATTGAGAAGGAGAAGTAGTCTACCATTTGAATAGAAGGAAGGAGATAGGTTTGATAGGTGAGACACGAATACTCATTGAATGAAGACAACCAAGATATTGTCTTCTTCTCTTCTCTTTCTCTCTTTCGTTTCAATGAAATCCCATCGAGAGAAGATATGAGGTAGAAAGGACATGAGAATACATAGTTGTTGCTCAGAAGGTACTCCTCCTCCCCCCCTCATCCTTCCCTTCTTCCTTACCCGTACCACACTCGGTTGAGTATATCTCCCAATTGGGTAAGAGATCCAAAAATCCACTTAGGAGATGGGAAGAATTCCTCCTTCGAGAAAGAAAGACGTGGGGGAAGGAATGAGGTGGAACCAAGGGTAAATCAACCAGATGAATTACCCAAGTCTAGCCGCTCAAAAAACTGCTCAAGTGCAGGATATGTGGGCAGATTCTAGTCATTCTTTCAGAAATAGGAGTAGATGGGAGACAAAGGGGAAGGAGGAATGACTAGAGAATTTCGGACGATGAATCAGAAAGAGAGACTGAAATCGTTGTCATCCACTACGGGATCTCATAAAAGAGAGGAGTGAATGAAAGTGAGAGATTCGATTGAGTGGAAAGAGGAAGGACGAACGAATTCATAAAATGTACATGTGAGAAGGAAATGAGATAGGGGGAGGTCTGCAGAGGCACTTCCATCCATCGGAAGGGAGGGGGGGGGGGTGGACTGTCTTCTCCCTTCTCTCATAGAGGACTGTGAACTGTGAGTATGGATAGAGAGGGGAAAGAATGAACGGAATGAGAAAGGAAGAATAGGAGATTGAAAAGGAAGGTGAAGGGAATGAAGACAACGAAGAAGAGAGAAGAGAGTAATAAAGTTTGGAAGTGAGAAAGACCAAGTCTCTTCGTAGCATGACTGTAAGGGAGAACAAAGGAAAGAAGATAAGAAGAGAGGAGAGAAGGAGGAAGAATCTCACAAATACCACTATATCCTCAGAGAAGAAGTATACTTTGAGCGGAAACTCAGTGATCCAGTTCGGTACATGACTACGAGCTGTTGAGACAGCGTATATGGCACCTAGCCAAATCTTCGATGTTTTCAAGCTATGAATGCGATATTCTCTCGTCTATTGTCCTAGATACGGATATGTCTGCAGGAGTGAACAACATCTTGTCAAAGTACATTAGGACTGCGTCAAATTTCGAATGGGATGTGAACAAGGGAATCTCATCGATTTATTGTCCCTCTCAATCGTCCATCCTCTCTCTTCTCCTCTATGACGTCCCTCTCTCTCTCTCCCGTCCCTCTCGTCATTCTCAACTGCAACCATCTGTTCCTTCCCCTTCTCCATCTTATTTATAGCACACTCAAAATAGGAGAGAATCAAGTACCTGATTCCTCCATGATGTGAGAAGAATGAAGGGAAGCAGGTGGAAGGAAGATGCTGGTGATGATGGAAGAGGGCCAAGACGAAGAATTGAAGGAATCGAAGGAATAGAAGGGAGGAGCGATCGAAGTACCTTCAATTCTTCATCGGAATCACTAAATTCACAAGGATTCTCATCATCTTCGAATGTATGGCAATTCATTCTTCGCCGTAGAACAAAGGCTTTCATTTTGTTTCGCTCGGATTTGGCGCAGTGAAGGTTTTGAGCATCATAGCTACTGTATCGTTCAGTTTTTCGTCGGTCATATTTTCTCTATGGACACGAAGTTTGAGAGTTTCTCCAACTGCATCACCAGTTCTGAGAGGCGGGATAAGGAGGGAGAATGTCATGGGTAGATTCTTATTTCACCTGTCCTTCCTTTCTCTTCAGTCTCAACGTCGACTGTGAGTTGTGAGGTAGACATGGATTGCGCTCTCTTCTATTATCAGGTTAGAAATATCACATTTTTAAAATGATACGATGGTAATTGCATTCCTACTAAAATATTCCGCGCGGCAATCGCGTTGGCTTTCGCGATTTCCGCCTATTTTCACTTGTTTTCCTTATTTTTTAATGATAAAACTGGATTTCTGGGATGGTTTTACGCTCGTCAAGCATCAATTATATATTTAATGCTTTATTTTAAGCGCGGTCATAGTTTAATAGCAATTTCGTTTCGCGCGGAACAATAAACAACTTCGCGTCAAAATGTGATAGATTACCACAGTATTGCACTGCTACGTAATCTTCGTATCGTCAATTGCATAACACTCACTGCATTTCTATTCAGGTAATGGCGTGCCCTCTCCTTTGTCTTCCTATCGTCTATCTCCTCATTCGCATCAAAATGAGTCGATTGATGGAGCATTCCAGCACTTTCTATCATTTCTTCGTTTGGATGGGTAAGTGATATCTTCGCAGGGCTCACGAGAAAATTTATCTACAGAAATTCTCTCAATCGCCTACATAATTCTCAACGCGGTCTATGTGATTCTCGAAGGAGCGAAACTTGGAGATCTACAATGTCAGTTGATACTTCTTCTATTACATTTTCCTGAATTATTCGAAACATTACAATCTCAAATTGAGCAAGGATGTTCAGATCTGCAAACTCTTCTTCTCTTCTTCATTCGTTTTCTCTTCCTTTCTTGTTCCCTCATTACTCCTCTCTTGGCTGCCGCTGCAGTACCAAAATCGACTAGAGTGAGCACTTCACTTTTTAAATTCACAAAAAGATAAGAGCATCTTATTTCTCGATTCAGATGTGGGATGAGATGGTATTCCGTTGTCTTCTCATCGTTTCTCTTCTTCTTCCTGCACTCGTCAATTCTCCCACTCTCATTCTTACAAAAGATGCAACTCTACCGAAAAATGATATAAGAAATGTAGAATTTGTAAGTGTTTTGTGTCAAAAAAATTCGAAATTCAATGTTTTAGATCAATCGATTGATCTCCCTCCTCTGTTGTTCACTCATCTCCTTTGGATCAGTTCCAATTGTAATCTACGGTGCGATTCGTGTTGAGTGGGCTGGAGAATCGAAGGTAATTATTTGGTTGTTAACTGTTTTTTTGCAAAACTTTTAAAAATAACCCCTCAAAAAGGTGTCAATTGATCATGACGATCAGTACCTACGAAAGCAGCATGTTGTTCTGAGAAAGTGTAATCGTCATAGATTCAGACTCAACTCCGCGATCGAAACGGAGTTGTAGTGGGTGCGGCAGCTGTATTGGCCCACGTCATGGAAAACATTTTGCAGGCTAGTTTAATTTCCAGTTTTGCAAGACCTTTCGAAAACGTGATCGTTTCGTATCAGAATGAAAAAGCCATCTGTTCATATCTCGTGCAATGTTCACAGCCCTAAACCTGATCATGCAGTGACAAAGTCAGCAATGAATGAACAATCGATTTTCTAATTTCAGGCATTGGATACGTACTCCTACATCATGAACAATGCTGAACTATCGAAGACAGTCGATCAAACGGTAAGATTCTCCCTTCACTTTCTGATCAATCCCTCTTTCATTTCAGTCTCCGATCATCAATTCCCTCGTTCTCTTTATTCCTCCATTTCTTCTCATTCTCATCGTTCCATCAATCAGAGATGCACTCAGAGGAAGGACGAAGACTGCAAGGAGATTGTCTCTTCTTCCTTGATTATTCCTATTTTTGGCACTTGATATTATACGGGTCAAATGATGCTTGCCACTATAAAATATTTTGCATTCTATGTTTTGATGAATTTCGGAAAGGCTGATGATGTACCGCATTTTTGTGTTAATCCAGAACCGTTTATCATTGCAATTAATTGAGATATGTAAAATAAAAGTGAGATTCTGCTCCCATTTTCTCTTCCACTCTTCAATTCCTTTTGCACAGAGTAAGGAAGTATTGTGCACATCCTCTATCGTCGTTTTCCCCTCGAAGATAACGACAAGAGCAACCAGATTGAATGACCGAGTCCTGACAAGATATAATTACTCTAGCTTAATATAGCCCCCATCCCACGTCCAGATGAGGAAATTATCTAGAAGTAATGTGCAGACACTTTCTTAGAATCAACCAATGACTTGTTCAAGACAGCTGCATTTTTGCAGTGTCTGTCAGTTCGACGAATGGTAAAGAGGCGTGTAGATACTAAGAAATGGTTCTTTTCATGTCGCGTAACAGTTCGAAAAGAGACCATTTCTTGCACAGCCACATGACTGCACTAACCACAATACAGCTATCATCATTCTCGGGATGGGATTTCCCATCGACGAGAGGATTGAGCATTCTGCATCCTCCTCGTGAACGTCGAGGAATGGGAAGACGACGAATGGGAGGAGCACGACGGGTCTTCAAAGAATTTTAGAATTTTGGGTTATCATCACTTCATTTCGCGTGCTCTTTAAGCGTACTGCCGATTAGAGAGCCGGCGAATTAAGAGAAGAATTATTCAATCAGATAGCTCTATAGATGCATGCTCGTCTTGTCATCACGATATCGATAGAGGATTCACCTGATCATTCTGTCTGTAGTATCCTCCTGGTAGTTGAGTGGAAGTGAGCCACCAGGGAACTGCTGTTGTTGACGTTTCCCTCCTGGAGAAGGAGGTGGATGAAAGATGGAATGAGTTTCAGAAGAAAGAAAAATTAAAGAAATACTAACCATGGTCGCTGAGTTGTAGTGGAAGTCTCCCACCTGGAATAATGTATATTTTTGAGATTATTGTTGAATTGAGGAGAACCATGGATTCTGAGTGGTTGTCGTAGGAGCAGTTGTAGTCGTCGCCCACCATGGCCGGTCTGTCGTTTCCCACCTTGAAGAAAGTGTTCATAATCATTCACTGATCTCTTTCCGAACAAGGACTACAGAAGAAATAGTGATTCAAATAAGTCAGATATGAAATGCAAGGATTCTATCTTTGAGATAAAATGGTATCATACCAAGGTCGTTGAGTGGTCGTACTTGTCTCCCACCATGGTCGAGTCGACGTCGTAGTGGACTGAGTTGTCGAAGTTTCCCACCTGAATCGGGATCTACAACTGATAATCAAGAAACCTTTGACCTACCACGGTCTCTGAGTAGTTGTCTCCCACCATGGACGAACTGTCGTTGTGGTCGTAGTCGTTTCCCACCTGGAAGATCCTTCTGATCAGACTTCCATTGAATCAGTTGAATGTAATGGGAGCTCACCATGGCCTTTGAGTTGTGATCACAGGAGCCTTAGTGGTTCTCTCTTCTCCTTCCCATTCGGGAGTCGGATAATCAGTGTCGGGAGTCTGTGGAATGAGAGTGAAGTATTCGCGATTTGGACTGAAATATCCACTCTTCCTTGATCCAAATCGATGGATAATATCTTACAGATCTCCATCACTGGGCGGTGGAAGAGGAGTTTCTGGACGCCAGTCTGATGAGATACTGTAACATTCATAATGTATGAACCTTCGATAATGAAGAATGCACACGTTAACACGCACCCCTGATTGCTAGCTGTGACTTTCTTCTGATCCGAACGATCGTAGGTGCTAGATACAGCATCCTTCTGACTACTGTAATCTCCCTTCGTTATATCCGGAGCGTTATCCGGAAAATAGTATCCAGACGGCTCGGAGGGTTCCTAAAACCCTGATGCTTATCGAAACAGCTGAACACGTACTGGAACATTCTCGACGGAAGCTCCTTGATCAATACCAGACGATCGACGGATTACTGTAATCTTATCATTGAAGGGGATCACGGTATTCAACTTACCTCTCGCTGAACTTTGTGATACAAGAAAAGTGCAGATGACAGTAAAGACAAGCAGCATTCCACGGTGAAAGTTAAGGAGTTGAATGAACGCTTCTTCTAATTTCCCTCCTCCTCCTGTTCCTTCCCCCCTCCCTCTCCTCCTGTCTGACTCTCCTCCCCTCTCCCTTCCATTCTCAGTACAGTTCCAATGAAGTCACTGAACGGAGGGGGGCTAATTACGTGACTAAACTCCTCTGGATTACACTCCCAAAGTAGCCTGTACTCTCTGTTTTTGCACTTGGCGCCATGGACTGGTCAACAGACGAGAAGAATTAAATCGGGGACTGATCTAGTGACAGTTACATCCCATCTCCTTGAAACTCCAATGCTGAGGACGAATTTTGGAATGATTGATTTCTCGACATTAATCAAGTCTAACATCTGTCTAATGAGAGATTGTACCATTCTTCAGTTGCGTTGTAAAGTTATTTCGTTCAAGGATGATTGTACTGCCACTGTTCCAGTCCTTCCTTCCCATCGCTCATTTCATTCTGTTTTTTGCCCTATCTCTTCACTCTTCATGACAACACCCTTCGTCATAGTGACAGTTCCTTTCCGTAACTCTTCACTCTCACGAAATGAGACCCTTCGCGGGCATTTTCCCGTTATTAGTGGAAAGTGGAAGAGGAAGTGAGGGACCTCCCGGGGAGGGCAATTCTGCCATTCAACTCATCCTTACAATACATCCCATCTTATTCAATGCTTACGATGGATAATCTTCACGTTTCCTCTTTTCAAAACGGATGAGTTCGGCTAGATATGAATCTTCTGTCCTTTGGCACCAAGACGAATTAGGTAAAGTAGAACGATTTTATGAGCGATAACAGAGAGAACGAACCGAGAAGGGAAAGGTCATTGGGAAAATCGGACACTTGAAAAAGGTCCAAATGAAACAAGAATGAACTGTGAATTCATCAACAACCAATCAACAACAATGAAAGCTCTATGAATATAATCTATCCTAATTGAGATCTCTCATCCATTTTAATCTGCATTCGCTGGAATCTCCACGTTTGTCGTCAGAGAATCGAAAGCTGCCGGGTCCTGATGGGAAAATGATTGATATTATGCAGCACGCTGCATCTTGTTAATATGGTAGTCTGATCTTTATCTTATTGTATCATGACAAGTCCATACCTTGTATGCATTTCTATCGAGTGAGATAAGAAGGGGCGATCCATGGACGAATGCCGTTGCAAGAGGAATCCACACTTTCTGCATCTCAGGAGCTTTCTGCAATATTTATTATTTATTTCAAATTATAAAAGGCTTCAAATTCGTAGAATAGCATAGTTGGGATAGATTTCCATTGACCGAAGCTTCATAATTCACTCTCAGTCTCCCTCCCATCGAGAAAAGGCAGATCAAGATTACACACTCAATTCTCGTTCAAATCCCATTACCATTACGCAGCAAGAAACGTCTGAATTGGTGATTCCTATCTGCTTTCGTATGTTATGAACATTTTCTCTCATTCCTCGCGATTGTTTATTCAAAACATACTCACTAATTAGAAGTAGCTTCAAAATTCAGTTTTTCCAATATTTTTTTTACTTGCCAACGAAAAAAAACGAATGAGTAAATAAAATAACTCATACCGCTGCATCGACAACTTCTTCCTTCTTGAATCTTCTCGCATACTTTCGAAGGAAGAATGAGTAATGGATAGTGGAGAAGGTCTATAATGAAGTAGAATGAAATTTAATGTTTTTTTTCGATGCACTCTTTAAAATAATTCCGCAATGTCAACTGAATAAACTGTAATCAATACAAATCGAGCATGAATCTTACCTGTGTGTGACTATTGTAGTGTACATCAATGGGGAATCTCTTTGCGAGGAAATGGAGAAGAAGAGGAGTAAAAGAGAGAAGAACGAGGAACGAATTGGCAACGATTGCAAATGCCATCATTGATGGTCTGAATCGAATAATCAGTATTGCAAACAAATCTAATAAAATGAGCCCAATTCTGAATGAAGCTCCATAAAGCTTACTCAAAAATGAAGGATGATCATTCTTGAACTTTGAGTAATATAATTGACCATCTTTCTAACCTCTCAGCTGCAGCTTCCCATAGATATGAAGAGAGAACGGGCACCATTACGACTCCTGCTGCTGATGAGGAAATTGATAGAATCTGAATTTATATTAAATAAAGAAACCCATCCGTTTCATTACCTTTGAACAAATTTTGATTGTCCCATACTAAAATTTCATCAGCTAATCAAAATAAACTACCTTAGCACACTTGACAGCGAAAGCGACGACATCATGAGGAGTCTTCGGACTTCCAGGAGGAAGATTTGATTGCTGCCAGAGGATTGAAGGACCGAGATCTTCCTGATAACGAAAGATCTTTTTTACAACCTACTTTCACGCTTCAAATGAGGATTAATCTACTTTGTACATTTGATGAAGTGCAACAAATTCAAACCTTTGAGACTGAGCTGAGTGGGAGGTATTTGACCGTGTTATTCGTTGTCGAAGATGCGAATCGAAGGATTACGGTAGATCGGAATGATGAACTACCACAGAGGAGAAGTGGTAACCGAGACGCCATCTGATACTACTTTATATTCCCAGATTGATTCACTTCTGTACGTGATATTTCTACTGTTCCAAACAGAATGTAATCGATAATCAATTGATGAGATTCAATATTTTATCGTGTCTGTGCACTTTTAATGGTTGTTACTCGTACAAACAATGGTAAAGGGGCAGATCTCACTTCAGATTCGATGGACTTAATATCGAATACAACGGAAAAGTGACTACAATCAAGTGAACAATAAAGCATAGTACATCTCAAAAGACTCTTTCTGGCAATATTTGCATATAGAATAAAAAATAAATCGGGATTGAAGGGACGCTAGAATGTTATTTTGATTAACGATTAGTGTTTAATTGTAAGGCAAGACAGAATCATCACTGATACTTCGTTCAAACTGGGAAATTATAAATTATGATAGTGGGAAAATGTTTTGATTTTGGCTGGGAAAGAGAGGTATCGAGATTCGAAACAGAGCTGGTATAGGGTATACCCGATAGAATAAAAAGGGTTACACAGTAATGTAAATTACGAGCGAGGAGAAAAAGCAGAAACCAAAGCTTATGACTATTTACAAAAAAATCATCTAAGAAACAGATTAGTATTGTATAACAAAGTGAACAAACTGAATCAACTGAATTAAGACTGGGTAAATGGGAAACTACCGATGTTAATTATATCTTTCCGAGTCCTCATATCGATCTTCATCTTCTTCCTCTTCTTCTTCGGTCATTGGAAGAGCTCTCTTCGATTGATCTTCATATGGAGAATCATCGACGAAATGAGAAGCAGATGGAAGAGTTGGCTGAATCAGTATCAATATTCATAGCATAATTGCATGGCAACGAAGGTTAGTGATATCAAATAACATAAATATTTACCTCGGGTACGGTAACTGGCAATCCTTCCCTCTTCATTCTTTCCATCCTCTCATCAAATAATTCAAGAGCGTATGAATACAATTCGATATCCAGAGCATTCGCCTGATATTTATTCGTATTATTGATTGATATTGTAAAGAACACGCTGGATATCAATCGGAGAATTAAAATGAAGGGAAATACGATAGAAAGGAGAAACACGTGATCTCCACGATAACGCTATTATTTCATACCAATGAAAAGTGGTTATGACAGTTCAAGTAGTTCAAAAAAGAGAATAATACTAATGGAAACAATGGAATAAATTGCACCTCTTTAATCTTCTTCATAATCTCTGGAGTGACAACTGTATCATTCGACTTGCTCTTATTCCAATCAGCTAATCTCTTTGTGAATCTGAAGCAGAATTCAATCAATATTTAACAATAATTACGGTACTTACCGTAATCCGAATAGTCTCTCAAACATCCATTGTGAATCGTCCATTCTCTCTTTGAGACCGTAGAAAGAAAGAGATCGAAGATTCGCTTTTGCACTCTCGAGCATTATCGCATCCCTGGAAAGAATTCACAAGTGATAGGAGAGATAAACTCAGTTTCAATGCCGCCGTACAAATAAAAGTTTACAATGCAGTTCGCGCAAATAAAAGATATATTTCTAGCTGACCTCTTCTTTCTATCCATCTTCGTTGTATCATAGCAATCGACAAGAGTCAGATCAGCCAACATTCTCGTCATTCGATTAGCAGCCAAATTGAAGGGGCAAGAGAGAAATTCGGCCAGTGACACACCTTCCCAACTGAAGAGAAAGAATTTATGAAGCTGCCACTGAACGAGGTACTTTCATAGTTTGCTATATTTAAATACACCTGCCTTCTATTGATAAAGTAAAATGTAATACGATAAGAACTGACCCAACTCTGGGGTCGAAGCACAACGGTAGTTCGACAGGAGTGGGAGGTCGTCCATTACACATGTGACGAGATGCCATCCATGTTGCACCTCTGAATACATCATTCGTCTCATATGACTACCGTAATCCCTTCCATCTTCTTCAATCGATAATCACTCACCTGCTAACGTGTCTGTACTCGCTGATGTATCGAGTGATGGGATCACGGAGGAACGAAGTGTAGAAGTATCGACGACGATTACCACTGCCTAAAATCAGATGAATCGTTGTACCGTGCAATATATTGAATTATCAGTTGTCAATGGTAATCTACCGTACCTTCCTTCTTCTCGAGTACGGTATCGACACAGGCGCTCACTGCCAATTCAGTGTAATCTGCATGCAGACCGCACACCCAACCAGTTGAGTAACGAGAGAACAACCACGTCTGAACGGATTTACTTTTTATGATATACTTTCCTCGCAACTTGAAACACGGTGATACTTGAGCATTTCACCGTACTTTTCTTCGTATTCGAATGGAAGTGCTGAAATTCTTGTACTCACCTGATTATTACTTCCTCCCGGTCTCCTACATACACATCTCTTCCTCTTTTGAGTGCATTCACATGGACGATCGATCGAGAGATGACGAACCAGAAACTTCTCGAACGATGTGCCTACAAATCAATCAATAAATCTACCGTAATCCTCAACAATCGTTTCGATACTCACCAGCTGTCTTCTGAATGTGCACGAAGACGAGAACGTCCGTGGAAGAAATGTTGAAACTGCAAATTTATTGGTTTCATTATTATCATTAGCCGCGCATTCAGCCATTCTCTCAATAATATTGCTCAGAAAATTCGATTCCAAATCCTTACCTACTGCTTCTCTCCACAAGCATTCTATCGAAACTCGTGGCACTCTTTGTGTAGTAACTCGGTTTGTAATCTGTTGAGAGACTCTTCCTCAATGCGAATCCACGCATTTCATCCAGTGAGAAACGAGGTCTGAAAAGGTTATCGATACAGTGAGAATAATCAAGTGTCATGAATTATTGTACGCCTTGTTTAATCCTAATACATTGTTTTCATCGTTATTTCATCGAAATAACATAAATATGTATTATATAAGTCATCAAACTATTAACCGATAAACTTACTTGGTGGGCATTCTCGTTTCTTCTCCCATCGTTTCCTCTGTCGACCAAGCAAAGAAAGCGAATGAGATGAGCAGAGCAGCAGTTATGAGAAGGAAGAAACGTCTGAATATTCCCTTTTTATCTTAATATCATCCCTATAATCAGCTAACTGTGCCCAAAATATAGAGAAAGTGGAGAGACTACAAACCTGGATGTGCATAGTGGTATGAAGAAGACTCGATGTGGACTATTGTTCGAGTTAAGACGAGAATACGGTAATCGCATCCTGAAAATAGTTACTGATCACGAGCGAATTCGTGACAATACTATGAATCATAGCTTCAGATAACGTGTGATCAAGCAAATGAACTTTCCAAACCAATTGCAAAAAAAGAAAACTATCGGATGGTTCACCACGTTACGTTTTTGCTACAACTTGTTCAACACATGTTCAGTCGAGAGCACTCGGGATAAAGAGAGAAGAAGGGAAATCCGCAAAGAGAGCAGCTCAACACCCCATTAAACGACGAGATTATGGGTTTACGAAGGGCCGTCTAAGCAGATTTCCGCCCTCTCCTCGACAAGGAGGAAGAGGGCTCTCTAGGGAAGGAAGAGGACCCTCGATTGTTCCTTCCCACCAACAAATGACATGTGGCTATTGAGCATAGACCCGAAAATTAATGGCCCTCGAGTCGACAGATTTGAGAGGGACACTAGCGCTGTAATAGGAAAACGGACTAGCAATAGGAAAGACAGTTCTAACAATGGATAATGGAAATAAATGAGGAAAACTGAACTAACCTCGCTGAAGTAACCATGGTTTCAGCTCTCAGTTCGCACCGGGCGTCGTTTCATACTGAAAAGGAAGTATTTAGTGAACAGAACTTAACGAAGATGGAATGTGACAAGAAGTGGAACCGAAAGAAACGTGAAAAATGGCTAAACTTGAGCAAGAAAGTAAATTTCATTGAGCAAAGACTAGAGAGTGTGGAAAGTGAAGAGAGACGGCATGTTAGCTACGATAGTTCAAAAAGAGAGTCCAAGAGGAGCGAAACATTTACTCGTCTTAAAGTCGTCTTTTCATTTATTTATATTTTGCATTTTTATTTGTTCACAGTTTTTATTTTGAAATAATTGTTTTGAGCCTTCAAACCGCAATATGTCATATCGTATGAGGGCAAAAATGGTTAATGAGGGGCGAAGAGAGATGGGAGCAGATGGCACTCCGAGATTGATCATATCGATACGAAGAGAGAATATGACAGGCCGGATTAGGGTGATGGCCCTCTCTAAAGGAATTCCCAAGATGGAAGGAGGAAAGTATAGAGTTGTAGTACACAATGGATATTGGGATAGGGAAGGGGATAAAGGGAGGATGGAGGTTTCCCAGGAGAGAAAGAGGGGCTATTAGAATAGACTCGAGGTGTGAGATGAAGAGGAAGGGACAGAAGGGGAGAGAAGAGAGAGGGGAAGAATGACCATATGCCATTGAGTGAAAGAGGGGTCTAAATGAGATATACTCTCACTAGAGATGAAATGACTATCGTATTACTGAGAGAAAGAGTTGCAACTTTAGGGTAGGTCTGTGAAGAATGAATGAAGAAGTGAGATAGAGTGTGAAGAGAGGAGTGCCTCATCCATCATTTGGAAGGGAGAAGAAAAGTCTGCTGTGACCCCTCCTTTGTCCAATATTTTACGGCATCTGCCCCTCTTTGTAACTAATCCTCCTCAGTTACGTGGACCATAAAGAGAATGAAGGGAATGAGAAAGGTCGAGAGAAGAGAAGAAACAAGTGAACATCAAGTTGATCAAAAGGGACCGATTCAAGGGGAATTGCATGAGAAATTCGTGTGTGAGAAGAGAGAAAAGGAAGAGAAAAAGGTCCTTGAAACGAAGCCGCGAATTGAAACAGAAAGGAAACCCCCTAGGGGGTAGAGAGTGCAAATGAGAATCAGAAGAGATACAAGAAGGGTATCTTTACTTATCAAAGAGAAGGGAAAGGAGGGATCAGTCAAATGAGCATTCAGCCATGAAAGAGATCCATACTGACAGATATAAAGGGAGGGGCTGAAGATACCACCCATACTAAAATGGAGATTAATAATTTAGGGGAGGGATATGCATTGGGAGGAATGGCTTGTGAGATGGGAGATGAGATAGATACGAGAGACTCAATATGGGATAGGAAATTAGACGTCGTTGAGACAAGATGAAAATGGAGAAGAGAAATGAGAGAATGGAAAGGGTCATAGAGGGAGATTGGATAATGACCATCTCTTTCTATCGGAGGATGAGAAGAAAGAAAGGATGGAAGGGGGGGGGGGGTAAAAAGATGAGATCTCGAATAAGAAGGAATGAATAGTATCTACCATCTGTGACCTCTTGTGGTTGTCATCCAACAATTATCGAGATGGTCCCAATTAGTATGAAGATCGAGTGAGAAATTACTAGGTATGACGTAATCGATGAATGAATCAAAGATGTTGATCAGGTCCAGTGTAGGGCACAATGAGATGCGTCCAATTGCTAAACGTTAATGTATTTCCTTCCTAAATACTCAGGAAGTGGCCCCAGCCGGAAAAGTAGTTATGTGTACTAGATCTGAGACCCATTAGGAAGTAAGAGTCAGGTAAGTCCAAATGTCGAGCGTTTAGTCGGTTACTCAGTAATACTATAAAGAAACTACGTCATAACTTGGATCATAGAACGAATTCCTCGTTTGAATTCGTTTTCGCTGTCATTCTCAGTCACTTCTTCGATGTTCTTCTCTCATCTTCCGAAGGGATGAATAATGGATAGAAAGAGTCTCTCCTCTTCTTGTCACACCTCTCCCAATCTCTGTTTTTCACTTGAGATGGACCGTCTTCCAGTTCACACCAAAGATCTCTTTCCACACAGCTGCTGTAAATCAAAATATTGGCACTTTTTTGTTGTCTGGTTCGTGGTATTTCTCCTATCATTCATCATTCGTACTCAACTCGTCTCTCCCATTTTAGTGGGATGTTTGAACCTCTTTTTTTCTCCGTCGAGTGTTCTCCGCGAAGCTCCATTTTCGGACATCTTTCTTTTTCTCACGTTTGAGTTCTTCGTCGTATTCGAATGATCCCTCCACTGAAGATCCCTTCCTCCTCCTTCCTCTCCCTTCCCCCAGTAATGACGAGAAAAAGAGCGACGATCCTTCACATTCTGCAGAAATTCGCGTGCTTTTTCATCATGAGAATTCTTCTTCTTCTAGTTTCTCGTTGATTCGTCGAGTCAAATGAATAGATGTACTCCCCTTTACGCTCTATTTCCCATTTATCCACGTTTCGTTTAAACACTGCAGAATTGTCTATCTGCTGAACCATTCTCTATCCAATTCGTTTCCTTCCTTTCCACAAGCCGAAATGAAATTTGTGGAATGCCCTCGGACAGTATCTATTCATTCTGTCAGTATCAAGTTGTTATTCCACCCTTTCTATCGTTATCCCTTCTTCTTCTTATTCTTCGTCTTCTTCTTTATTTTGTTCTTCTTTTGACGGTCATCCATCCATCTTCACTTCACTTCTCCATGCATTCTTCTTCCCTTTTACTATTCAAGTCCATTTCATCTCTCACGCATTACCACTCGAGAGAGAGAGAGAGAGAAAGTACAGTCAACAACAAAGGAAAGTATCCAGCTAGAATATTTGTAAATACGTTCAATCTCGTTAAAGTCACGAACGTGACTCGTGAAGTATTAGATCTTCACGAGACTTCTCAAGTGTCAATTTCCTTCACTCCTTCTTCCCATCCACTTTACATGGATAATCAGACTGATTCTCATTACATTCCTTCCTTTCCTTCTCTTGACTTTTCATTCCTTTTCTCTTGTCAGCTCTATTTTCTCATTCATGGCATTCAAATAGAATGGGCTTAAATCTGTTCCCATCTTTTTCCAATGGAAGGAAGCTCATTTCCGTTGTTTCATCCATTGTAGTCTTCATCTCTCTTCCATCTCTCTTCTTCTTCTTCTTCTCTTACCTCTTCTATTCATCTTTCTCTTCCGAAGGTCGTAACTATCAAATGAGGGAATTCTTTTTACTTTCCCTACTATCAACTCTTCGTGAATATCCTCGTCATTCCATTCAATTGGTTCTCAAATGGGATGAATCTCTCTCTATTTTCAATGTACAGTAACGATCTCGTGTGAATTTCCAGTTGTTTACTTTCAGTCTTTCCTCGTTTTCTTCTCGTTTCTTCTCATCTCAAATTTATGCGAAACGCGACTCCGCCTATATTATCCCCTCATTGAGTGGTATAATGTAGAGAAATTGTATGGGAGAGAACTCATTCTCACACCTTATTTCCCTCGATATTCCATTCATATCTCACACGTTTGTATCCCATTCTACCCACGCCTCTCTTACCGTAGCTCCGATTCAATCCTATTTATCAATTCCAGATGCCTTTCGTACTATCGAATCTGAGAGATACTCGATATCGATGCTGCTTCAGAGAAATTCACTCGAAGGTGAGTACAACTTTAGGACCCTTCTCTCCGCACTTTTCACGTTCTGACGAAGAACACAAATAAGCATTCTAAATCCTCATTTCAATTTCATTTTCTCAATCTCATCTCTTTGTTGTTCCTTCCTCCGTCTTCCTTTTACTTCATTCACAGAATGAGCTTACAAGACATTTGACGGTTTCATATTGGATGGTTGGAATGAATAACAGGAAAGGAAGATGGGTAGAATGGACTAGTAAAGAGAAAAGAGGAGAAGATACCTTCGCTTCTCTCTCTTAGAATAGGAACACGAAATCAAGGATTCTATTGGAAGAGAAGAAGAGAAGAGACAATATGGAATAAGATATTGGTTCCATTCAGGTTGGAGTGCTCGTTATCGTTTCACTCAATTCATTCACTTTCTCAATGCTTCTTGTACAGACTGTACTCAGGTACGGTAGATAACAGTAGATTTGAGTGAAAAAGATCAAAGATCATTTTCAGTTCGGAAAGATCTCTCTTTGACCTCTGTTTCCTTCTCATTCAAGGTATTCCCTCATCATCTTCAATATCACCTCTCTTTTCTCAGGAGGAGTAATTGTCTCTACAGTCTTCGCTCTAGTCACAGATACACGATGGTTTCTCTATGCTCCGATCTTATTCTGGGTGAGATTCCCCTCCTCATCTTCATTATCTTCTTCTTCAGATGGGATTGGCATTGAGTACATTGATCATCATCCTGCTCGCTATTCTCTACGCTATTTATCCCAATGATTTCCCAGCGAGGTACAATTCGAAGGAGGGAATGATTGAGATGGAATTCCCTTGTAGATTCAACTTCTTACTCAATCACAGAGTACTCGATGAACAGAATGGCGTCGATCCAGATAAGATTACCAGTCAGTATTCAATTCAAATACTCTCAATCCCGAAAGAGAATCAAGCAACGTTATTTCGTTCTCATAACTATGCAAAGAACATGAGCTCTTATCTCTTCTCTCATGGATTTCTCTTCAGTGGTTCGAGGAGTGGCTATAACAGGCATCTTTATGCTCTGTATTCTCTTCCTTGTCTGCATGTGGTTCGTAGGCATTCATCGAAAGTGCTATAGGTAATCTAAGTAGGGATGTCATAGTGATGAATCCGTCTCTTCATTCTCACATGTGAGAGAGTTTGTGGAATGAAGAGTCGGATTCATCATTCTGACAGACCTGACTATAATACCGCAATAATTCTTCTCATCTTAGATACATGCGAGAAGTGACATCGGGACGATTAGTGCCGACTACGGAAACAATACAGGGAAGACAACGAGATATCTCCGATCTCACTGATTATTGATTACCGTATTCTATTACTGTACCCGAGGAAGAATGATGTTTGCACACTACTTGCCATTGAGAGCAGGTGTTTAGACTACGCGGAAAATCTTATCAGTATCTCATTATCCTGTGATGCGTATGGGTATCTCACGTCACGCGTAACATTACAATGAATGTTCTCAATGATAAATATTTATTTCTCTGTGTATGTCACTATCTGATATGTTGGCACGTTGGGAAACAAATACATTTCGAAATCTTTACCAAAAAATAGAAAAAATACTCCAGGAAAAAATGCAAGACTACTGTGGACATTTTCGTCTAACTTTTCTGAAATGCAGTTCCACGAAAATCCGGACGCAGTGTTGTTGTGCAGCTTCTTCTTCGATTTTTGCTTCCTTCACGTTCGCTAGTCCATTTCTCGTTGTAATTTCTTCGTGAAAATGTTGGGTGATATATTCGCAAGTGATTTGTATTTAGTCTTCGATGCCACATGCGTGCGTTCTCCGAAACATGCCTATTTCTCTCTTGCTGAACCTCCCTTTCACTTTCACTAGCTATCGCTATTCATTATACTCACTATCAGTCAGGGCAATTTTCTCTCTTTTTCTCTCATCCCTTATCATACAGCTCATCCTCTTTTCAGGTCACTTTCTCTCGTTATCTCTTAACACGCGCACTAGTACAGATTGTTTGCAATTCCTCGTTGATAGTAGCCACTTCCTTCAGAATCAGTAGTTTTTCAGAAATGCTTTCTCGTCGCATTTCTAATTCGATTTCTTTGGCTTCACGGGCATTGGCCACTGCTTCCACGACTAATCAACACAAGAAGATCAAGGTAAACATTGAGTTATGTGTGCACGTTTTGTTGTTGAATGATGCCACGACTGAAGAGAATTCTGGGAAGAGGTACTTAACTCTATGCTGACTGATTACTGTTAACTGATTACTAATTACGGTAATTTATACCTTTAAATATAATTCAAGGTTGACAACCCTGTGGTCGATCTCGATGGAGATGAAATGACTCGAATCATCTGGGCTGAAATCAAGAAGAAACTGATCCTCCCTTATCTCGATATTGATATCAAATACTTCGATCTGGGACTGCCCTACAGAGATCAGACGGATGATGAGGTGAATTGTACGATAGGGCTAAATCATTAATCAATTATCGATTTGTAGGTCACGATTGAGTCAGCGAAGGCGATTCTCAAGTACAATGTAGGAATAAAGTGTGCCACTATCACTCCCGATGAGGCCAGGTATCATTTTTATCCGAGAATTATCTTATAAGATCAGGTAAATGCGAAATCTCCCTTTTAAATGTTATTTTTAGGGTGAAGGAGTTCAACCTCAAGAAAATGTGGCTTTCTCCTAATGGAACGATCAGAAATATCCTCGGAGGTCAGCTTTTTCTCGATTATCATCTTGTAAAGAGATTGTGTTCACGACTCACTTATATATTTTAGGTACTGTGTTCCGTGAGCCGATCCTATGTAAGAATGTGCCACGTCTTGTGCCTGGATGGACTCAACCAATTGTCATCGGAAGACATGCATTCGGAGATCAGGTATGTGACCTGGACCAGTCTAGGATTGAACTATTCGATTACAGTATCGAGCAAAAGATCTCGTTGTTCCTCCTGGAGCGAAGATTCAGATGGTTGTCAATGAGAAAGATGGAAAGACGACTACTCATGAGGCTTGTCTTTCCACCCGAATCTCACATTCATAATGGAAATATGTTCACTCTTTTTGTTTGCAGGTGTTCCACTTCAAGAACAGCGGCGGAGTTGCAATGGCTATGTACAATACTGATGAGGTACGGAGGAGGGGAGGATGGGATCTAGATGTTTTGAAATGAATATCGTCTTGCAGAGTATCATTGGCTTCGCTCACTCGTGCTTCCAATACGCACTTAGCAAGAAGTGATTTTACGCTCTATATATTTTTATTTTTCAGGGGAATATTTTGTTTGTTTCGAAAAAAAGTGATTTTTTTCTCAGGTATCCGCTGTATCTCTCGACGAAGAACACGATTCTGAAGAAGTACGATGGCCGATTCAAGGACATATTCGAGGAAATTTACGAGAAGTACGCCGTTCCTTTTTTACCCATTTCGTCTCTTTCAAGTGATCAAAAATAATAATAATGTAAAATGTCTGATTATAGGGAATACGCAGCAGAGTACAAGAAGGCGGGTACTTGGTACGAGCATCGTCTCATCGATGACCAAGTCGCCCAGGTATGTTGATCTTTGATCTTTGATCCATTCTGATCTCCTTCTCAGGCACTCAAATCCGAAGGAGGCTTCGTGTGGGCGTGCAAGAACTACGACGGAGACGTCCAGTCGGATATCATAGCACAGGGTTTGTACTTTGATCGATGTAGTTTGTAGTCTGATATCTTCCAGGCTACGGATCTCTCGGTCTAATGACCTCCGTCCTCATGTGTCCCGATGGAAAGACTGTCGAAGCAGAGGCAGCTCATGGTACCGTGACCCGCCACTACAGAGAGCATCAGAAGGTATACGGTAGTTCAGAATTGATATCATGTTCCTGATTCAGGGTAATCCCACTTCGACGAACCCCGTTGCATCGATCTTCGCTTGGTCGAGAGGACTCCATCACAGAGGAAAATTGGATGGAAATGAAGAATTGATGAAGTGAGTTGGCAATGCACAAAGAATGGAATAATGAAGATGATGTGCAGGTTCGCCGATACTCTGGAGAGAGCCTGTGTTGAGACGATCGAGGAAGGAAAGATGACCAAGGATCTTGCAATCTGCATCCATGGAACCAAGGTACGATAGGATACGGTAGGGCCGAAGTGATGGAATCGATTGCAGAAGGCAAGTCAACCTGGAATGTACCTACTCACTCACGAATATCTCGATGCTGTCGATAAGAAGATGGCACAGCTAGTCACTTCCCAATAATTGATCTTTGATCTCTCTTTTCATTGTCAGGGATTTATCTTTCATTCATTGTTTGAGCAACTGAATTCCGTCTATGACCTACAGCAATAGGTTGTAAAAAGATTATTTAGAGAATCTGTTGTGTTGTTGATGTATAGTTCCACCCTTAATCATACATGTAATCGCTATATAGATCAGGTAGATCGAACCATTGTATTGAATCTTTATGGAATGATTATACTTATAAACTATTTAACAAAGACTCACTTGAAGCATATTTGGTGTCTGTATTCTATTATTTTATAATGAAGAGCACTAAAAATAAGAAGAAAATGAAAAATAACGAGAAGAATCGGACAATTGAGAACTTTTCCTGTGTTTAGCAGGGTGCGCTACTATGTTTAGCCGACGTGGCACCACGATTTCACGGCTGTCGGCTGGCCTCAGTTTCATTTTTATTTGTTTCATTTGTATCGTTTGGGTCGCTTAATCCTTTCTTATGATATAGCCAATCGATTCCCCATTCCTTGTTATATTATTTTCGATGAAAATATCACTTGAAGAAACCGCCGTTGAATATTTGAGATGCTCTTTTCTTTAGATTCCACTGTTGTGACTCATGTTTTGCTAAGCCATGCCAGTGAACTTTCGCATCGATCCTCTGTCTAAACCTGCGATTCGCATAACTGACATAATCTCACGAACTAATTCACCCCTAATTGTCCTTGTTTCTCATCTTGTTATCACACGTTGTTGTCCATCTTTTCTCGTGTCCATTCCTCTCCTCATTTCAGGTAAGTATCCATTCCGCGATGCGGTTGATCATCGCAGCGTCACTTCTCGTGAGTGCTGCGGCCTTCTATCTGCCCGGTCTCGCTCCCGTTAACTTCTGTGAGAAGCAGAATGCCCATGCATCATGCCCAGTAAGTATTTGTATATTTTTTCTGATTTCAAGCGCTGGATACTCAAATATTAATGGAAGACAATGGTACGGAGAACATTTATCTGTGCTAAATTTGCCACGTTTTGCACTCTCCTATTATACTAACGGATTGTTTGCAGAGCAACATCACAATGTACGTGAATCGACTGGACTCGGATCAGAGTGTGATCCCCTTCGAATATCACAGGCAAGATTACTCTATCGTTTTAAATATGGTTTATTGCTCGGATCGATTGAAACTGTAGATTCCTTGGTCGAGTAATTGGATTGACATTCATCCCGATCTCGAACCATGCGCACTTTCCATTTCAATGCGCTATCGTTTTTCATGAAGTATTGCATGTTAGATCTTAATCGTTGCTATAGAAAAGAAATAAATTCGAAATTTAATTTTCAGTTTCGACTTCTGCATTGGATCAGAAGATGAATCGCCCGTTGAGAATCTTGGTCAAGTGCTCTTCGGAGAGAGAATTCGGCCATCCCCTTACAAGGTTTATTCATTCATCCACGTTTCACGTCTATGTAGCCGTGGAGACGAAATGGAATGGAAATGCATCTGTCTCCCTTTCAGATCTCTTTCCTGGAGGAGCAAAAGTGTTCGAAAGTGTGCACTCGCAAGTACACTGGATCGAACGATGAGAATTATAAGTTGAAGCTACTCCAGAGAGGAATGAAACTCAACTATCAGCACCACTGGTATGCAATGAATCTCTTGATGGTTCTTAGTAATGAGTGATGGATATTCTGGATTCGAGGGTGAATCAAAATATAATGATTTCTTATCAGGATCATCGACAATATGCCCGTTACTTTCTGCTTCGTCAACCAGCAGAATATGATGGTAAGTGGTGATTATTCAGATAGAAATCGATTTCCAACAAAGCTCAAATGATCCAATTGCATTCCATACTCCCTTCTAAAGAGTGCACAATTACCAATCTGTTCCTTTGGACTATTGTCCTCTCCTCTGAATTGGAGTTTCGATGATCTCTCTAAATCTTCCGTTCCATTGCAGGTGTGCACTACTGGTTTCCCAATGGGATGCTACGTCGGAGGAGATGGAAGACCGAGAGATGCCTGCGTCCTCGATGTAAGATATGATCAAACTAGATTATGAATTAATTCTCAAAACAAAGTTCTGAGTAAAAGTACATACTTTATTCTACGTTTGTTTGCTTTTTCTTCACTATTTTCGAGAACATCTGGTGACCGCATATGCATCATCCGAAAACATTTCCGGGTATTCAATGAATGAATGAATAAATCTTTGCAGCCTAAATTCTCTCAACCCGATTCGTACTACATCTTCAATCACGTCGATATCGTCGTTGAGTACAGAGATATGGCCACCGATCCCAATTTCTTTGAGGACAAGGTAGATCTATGTTCGACCAATTTTTAGAATAAGATCTAGCGTTGTGATTAAGCTTTACTATAACATGTTATAGGTCGGAGGTCGCATCATCCACATCAAGGTCACTCCCCGCAGTATCAAGCACAAGTCTGAGACTGTCAGTGATTTAATCTCCGATTCAAATTACAATTAATATTTGATAATATAAATATAAATTGTGTGCAGGCTCTGGATTGTTCTCCCGAAGCGCCGGCCCTTCCGATTGGATCGACTGAGACGAAGGCTGAGATTACCTACTCTTATTCCATCACATGGAAGGTTAGTGCAGATTGCAAAAAAATAGAATTATATTTCATTTTAAATTCTTTGGAAAATGTAACATCTTCTGGATCAGTGATTGTGGATGACACAATAGTTATGCACTGACGAAAGTTCATTTGCAGAAGACTGAAGTGAAATGGTCATCTCGTTGGGATTACATCCTCGATTCGATGCCCCATTCGAATATCCAATGGTTCTCCATTATGAACTCGCTCGTTATCGTCCTCTTCCTATCCGGAATGGTATGTGATACAGGAAAATGCAGAGGGGAGGCTAAAATAGTATCGAATTCTTGATTGACTATCGAAATGGGACGTGTTCGATCTGGCTTCGCTGTTGTAAACAGAAAATGATGCTGAGTGACAGATGAAACGAGAATCGATGCAACTGTTTCTTTGCAGGTTGGAATGATTCTGATGCGTACGCTGCACAGAGACATCGCCAGATACAACCAATTGGACAATGAGGTTCCCATACTGAAATAATAACAAGCATGTTGTTTGTTGTGGTACTAAAAGGATGTTGTGGACGTTGTGTATCACATTGCTCCTTCTAGACATACTTTCTACCCGAGAAACCAACCCAGAAGAGCCTCCTCCTGATGATGACTATTCAGGAGGATGCACAGGAAGAATTCGGATGGAAACTCGTCCATGGTGATGTCTTCCGATCTCCCCGTTACGCCCTTCTTCTCTCTGTATTCGTTGGAGCAGGCACACAATTGCTCATGATGGTCTCCGTTACTCTATGTGAGATATACACTTATTAGTATTGAGAACGATATTGAGTGATCTCTCTTCAGTCTTCGCATGTCTCGGTTTCCTCTCTCCTGCCAATCGTGGATCTCTCATCACTTTCGCCCTCGTATTCTACGTTTTCTTCGGTACGTCGAAGCGATAATGTTGTTCGGTTATTTAGTTGAAATTTTGGCAAATTCTGAAGTCAATGATCTTATTGTCAGGCGCGATTGCTGGATACGTTGCTGCTCGTCTGTACAAATCGTTCAATGGAATCCACTGGAAGACGTGTCTCACTATGACTTCCTTCCTCGTCCCTGGGTTTGTAGTCCCATTTTAATTGAGCGATTAAAAATTCATGAAATATTCTTCTACGAGTAATCTTTTTTTCCATTCAGTATCGTCTTCGCAATTTTCTTCTTCTGCAATGTTCTCCTCTGGACGAATGATTCATCCGCTGCGGTAGGTTACCTCTTTTTCTATTGACTTCATTTCCAAACTGTGCTTGAAGTACAATTATCCATAATACTGTGGCAGGTTCCGTTCGGTACCCTCGTTGCCATTCTCTGTCTCTGGATCTTCATCTCAACTCCGATGACATTCGTGGGAGCATTCTTTGGATTCAGAAAGGAAACCATTCAGAATCCCGTTCGCACCAATCAGATTCCCAGACAGGTGAGAATGAATGAGATAGATGATAGATGTCGATGGGGAATGGAATGAATGAGATGGAAAGAGAGAATGGATGATTGCAGGTTCCTGATCAGTCGACATACACTAAGCCCCTTCCTGGTATGCTCATGGGAGGAATTCTTCCCTTTGGATGCATCTTCATCCAACTATTCTTCATCCTTAACTCCATCTGGTCAGTTGGACAATCTGTTTAAATTGATAGTATTCAACATTAAAACTTAATGGCCACTTCTTTACTTTAGTACCTATGGGCTCTAAAATAAAGAAGTGCCACTTAATGAAAATAATGTAAAATGGATCCCTAAATGTGCATTTTGCAGGGCTCATCAGACATACTACATGTTCGGTTTCCTCTTCATCGTCTATATCATTCTCATCATTACCTGCTCTGAAGCCACTATCCTCCTCGCCTACTTCCATCTTTGTGCTGAGGTCAGCAATACTGTTTTTGATCGTGTCTGCGAATCGCAAATTCATTTTTTTTTCAAATGTAATAATAATAATAATGGTTCGTTATCAGGATTATCATTGGTGGTGGCGATCATTCTTCACATCGGGATTCACTTCCGTCTATTTGGCTGCCTACTGTGTACACTTCTTCACCAGCAAACTCACCATATCCGGTAAGATTGAAATTGCTCAACATTTTGATTTTGGCGATTAGGTAGAATCTATGACTTGATATTTCGTGTGTCCTGGACTGACATGTTAATTTCAGGAGTGATCTCTACTATTCTCTACTTCTCGTACACTTCCATCTTCGTCTTCCTATTCTTCCTCATGACTGGTCAGTAAGAGGAATATTTATCCCCTCAATCTCCTTCTCCTTATTTGAATCCCTTCTCTCTTCTTCACTTGCTTGAATCTACATGCTTTCCTTTCAGGAACTATTGGATTCTTGGCAACGTACGTCTTCGTTCGTATGATCTACGCTTCTGTGAAGGTGGATTAAGGAGAGACTCCGCCCATTCGAGACTCCACCCACTAGCTAGTAATCGATAGGATCCGGTCATGAATCTTTCTCCCCTTCGGATCCTCTTCCAATATGCCTTGCTTTATCACCCGTTGTTGTATGTTTCTTCCGTTCCCTCGTTTTCATTGTATTCGTACGAGTTTGATCCACCCTTTTCCGTCCCCTTCGAGAGAATAATATGCTATCGATACCTCCCCTCCTTGTATTGTATATGACAGAGCTATAGTCCTATTTATGCACTCTTTATATTGACAGGAGCAGTTCTGTGATTACCATTGTACCTCCATCATACTGTAGCTCCTGATTACGATAGGTCACTATCAATTGATCAGCTATGGTTGTCACGGATTTCGTATTTGTGTGTATCCCTTTCTGCTCCTTTCTATTTATTCACAAAGAACGTTTACAAAGTGTAATTACACATAGTATTGTCCAGTGAGATAGCGGTTTCCCCCATTGTGTGATCAGCTCTTAGCAGCTCTTCACACTTCCATTATAATTCCGCAAATGTTCGATGCAATCAGACACCTTGAATATACAGGCATACTTCCTTTCTTCCTTGATTTTGCTTTTATATATTTCCTTTGTATCGCTCTCATTTCTTGGAGATGTATGATAAACGCAATTATCTTTTCAGACTGTTTGAACATTGTGAAACAATGCATTCAAAGATTATGGAAAGGAGAAACAAGAACGAAGAGGATCAAGTCCGGAATGAGATTAAAAAAGGGGATCAGTTTATTTTCGATCATTGCCCGCCCTCTTGTCCGGTGGCTCACCATATTGAAGACTGGATTTTTTTGTCATCACCTCCAAGCGGGATCCGGGCCAACGGATCTCGCGCGCAAGACAAGCTCGCTACCGGTTGAGCCATAGGTGCGCCCAGCCCAGCAGGGCGCTGGAGGGTGATAAGTTTTGCAAAATTTTCGGCCGCAACGCGACCGCAACGCAGAGCGCGCACACTTCCTTCGAAGCTATTTTCGCACTAATAAACTGTTTTTTTCTGATTTTTAAATATCAATTATATCTAGTTCGCTCGGAGTAGTAGAACCCGATAATGTTATAAGTAAATCGAACGTTCTGAAATCTGAATTTTGCGAAAGGCCTTTTTCGAATTTTCTTTTTTTGAACTGTTTTAACACCCACTGGAGGGTGATATGATGCCCGGAAACACGATATCTGAGTTAGATAGGACCGAACGATTCAAATCTGAGGAATGCAAAGAATGAATATTTCATCATTGTGACCACGACTGCAGAGAGACAAATGGTACAAATATGAACTCGCTTAAGTACCATCAATGAATTGAGCGAACTTTGGGTGTTCTTTTAGTTAAAATCTCCTTAATGCTTTCAAAATGAAAAATGGAGTAAATGAGATATGACCGTCTCCCAGATCGTAGTAACTCTAGGTATTGTAGATAGCTTGATTTTCATCTCCCCTTTCCACCCTCTCCATCCATCCTTTATCCTTTCCTTTAGGCTATTTTCTTCCCTTCTCACCGTTAATTATTATATTCTCAATCTCTTCAAACGTATACGCTTATTTGTATAGTTATCCGGAGGAACAAAGTATTGGCTGAGAGTTCAACAAACTTTATATTTTTGGAAAGTTATTTTGATCGATAAAAGGAAACAATAAATTTATCACTTGTGAGATCCTTCCAACAACTTTCATCAGCGATTATTGGATTAGTGTGCGTGTATAAAAGAGATCTCAGTGAGTCTATTAGAGTTCACTACAATATTTACATGGGATGAAATGCAATATTTCGAATACTGAATGGGACGAATTTGCGTCCATTCTCATAGGGATCAACAGTCTGGACTAGTCTACTATCGTTCTCATCGAGTGACCATCCAATTGATGATCCAGTTGAGACAATTGAATCCTGAGAAGATACTGTAGATTGAGATGATGATTGAGATCGATTGGGATGAGGAGAAGTAGAAAGACTAATTTCATTCGAATTCTGACTTGATCGAAGGGGAGAAACCTGGATATTATTGATGGATAATATGGGAGAGAAATGTTTACCATTGGTGATTGAGGTTGACGAAACTTCTTCAATCTTCCTGATAGAGTTCTCAGTTTGGAGAAAGGAACTGAAGGGCCAAAAGGAGAAGAAGAAGGAGAAGGTGAAAGAAGAGAAGAAAGAGCTGATTGACGATCGAATGGAGATGAAGAATATGATTGATTAGATATGAAGATTGCACGAGGAGAATTCAATCGAACCTACATAATCATTATTACACGTTCACTGGATTAGAATAAACCTGTTTCATAAGTAAATCCAATGCATTCTTCTCTTCTCCTCCTTCATCAATTATTCTCCATTCCTCATCAGATAATTCACTTCTTATGGTGATAAAGTAGATTGCAGTTCCATCTGATTGAAGGGATATCACATATGGGATATTATCTTTGGATACCTTTCTCGACTCGAGCGATTTCCCTTACTGTATCATATGACACATGGGCAAGATATTGGAATGATTCTTCTGGTTGAGATCTGCAATTAGTATCTATATTTTCTGAAGATCAAAGAACAAACTTAACTCATGCATTTTGCTTCTGCTTGAACAATCGTGGCGACAATAAGGAAATCATTGAGAAGAAGAAGAAGATTCGATCCTGTTGAAGTCTGCCATGAACCTGTCCCTCCCTGGAAAAATAGTCTCACATCGAATTTGAAAATGTACAAAAATATAATTGACATACGTTTGAAGTGATTGAGAATCGACCGAGTAATTGACGAGGAGAAAGGAAGAAAATAGCCTAAATTAATAGATGAATGAAGAGTGAAGAGAGAAGAAAAACCCACTGGAGTTCCATCGATTTGTGATATTATTTCATCCACTTTCGAGCTACTTCGACGATTTTCATTGGCCTGTCTGAAATTTAGAATTTATCCTTCACACATCTACATATTACACTTTGTACGAAATAGACATTTGCTTCAACCCACTCGAGTATTCCCTCAACACATACGACAGCTCCCTGTAGAAGACTGAAATCATCGTGATGAGGTTGAGTGTACAGAAGAATCTCTGAAGAATTAACACTTTTCTCTTTATTCGTCCCTCTTCAATAGAGTACGATAATTTTCATTTCGTACGATAATTCATTCGAAGAGCGCGTAAAATGAAGAGAATCATTTCCCACCCAGCCATCTCTTCAAACCTTTCAGCATAATAGTCGATCTGCTCATCAATTGTTGTGAAGGTGAAGAAAGAAGATGTTCAATCTTCTGTCTACCAATCGATCGATCCTTTTCCTTTTCCTATAATCTATCTATTCATCAAAGTCACTTAGGAGATATAACTTGCCTCAATAAATTGAGCGAATTTTGAGTGTTCTTTGATTGTCTTCTTGAATGCTTTCAAACTCGTTTCGAGTGAATGAAAATATGGTAGAAATGCGCTCAAAAGATAATCTGTAAGTGTCGTGTAGATCTGAATTCGATAAGTTCTCGACTCTGAGATTGAGTGCAAAGTGATTACATCTCCAATGGTACTTTCATCATTCCATCTTCCAATTGTTTCCCCGAATGCCGATATGAGACGAGTGTACACCTCAATTATTTCGAAATTATTGTTGATTTAATTACGTTTTAATACCGGATGTAATGCATGGAATGAATAGAAGATAAGGTCAGATAATGATTGAGTGAGGGGAGAAGAAGTGGAGAGCTGAAAGAAAAGAGAATAGATATGAAGACATAATCATCTTCCAACTCACTCTAACGATAAAGTCAATTGATTTGAGAGTATTTATCTCACTCTGATACAATTCCATTGCTAATTGATATCGTCGATACTTTCCGTGATCAGAGGTAACATTTGGTCTGAAATATCATTAACTCTTCATTCACTGAAGATACTCACTTATTTTCTCCTCCAGTCGCATCGATTGGTCTCTCTTCAATTCGAACTTTCTCTGGTCTGAAATAAACTATCTGTCTACTTTACTTATTTCTTTTCAGTATGAAGCTGTCATAATTCGTCATTTGACATCTCGTTATCTGCTTGAAACCAGTGATAAGAAGATACAGTCAGTGAAAGGGCAAACTTTAGAGAGGAAGAAGAATTCAGATTTCAAAGGGAAACCGAAAGGAATCCATTTACTCACACTGGATCATTCGATTCGATTTGGCACTTTCGAGGAGAAGAACGACGTTTAAATTTGTGATGAATTCTGAATTGATGAATAGGATACGGTTTAATGAAAAGACTCACATGAATCTTGATTCATTCGCACACCAACCGAGATCTTCACACTCACGAATCCACTGGAATGAGAGGAATGAGGGGAGGAGGAAGGGAAAGAAGGAAGGAACCTCCGGGGAAAGAATCTTCTGATCTTTCTGTGGATTAGATATTACTCCAGCAGGATCGAGAACGATATGAGAAGCAGATGAAAGGGAGGAGATCGTCCCTCCTGAACATAAATTTGAACAAAATCAATCCAATGGTCAACTAATTCTCATTGGATCAGTAACGTTTAGCTACATCACGATGAATATTTGAAAGTTAACAACTATTGAAAGAAAAAATCAATAGTCGGCTCAGGGATCACTATTATAAAGGGGTCAATGATTCTTGCTATGTATATATGTGTCGTTCAATCAACAGACCATTTTCTCTTACGAATCTCTCAATTTGATCTCTCTCTGCAGCATGAAATCCACTCGTTGCAATTCGAAGACCAGCGAAAATCGGAAGACGAAACTTCTTGATCTATATGAATCGATAATCAACCAATCATCTATTCTATTGATTATTCTAATCTATTGAATTTTCTAATCTATTGAATTTTCTAATCTATTTCTAATCTATTGAATCTATTATTCTAATCTATTGAATCCTACCGTATCCTCAGAAATCTCCTTGATGAGACCCTCCGGAAGAATAACTGGAATTCCCAATGAGATGGCACTCTGATAGAGACGGAATCAATTACGTCACTCAGTCTACAGTATACCCGATAAGCTCGATCCTGGACGGAAGTCGCAATGAGCAGTTGTGTAATGGGTGCGATAGGATGAATCGATCGATGACCGAGTGATCGTAATGATGTGATTACAGTATCCGGACAGGATAGTCCTACAGTAATCCTCATATCGACAGGGTGCGATGAGAGTGAAAGAGGAGCGGAAATGAAGGCGCCAGTGGTGTTATCAGAGAGAGAGATGAGGAGGAGGGTCACAGGAGAATTTGAATGCAATATATCACGACAAACAAAATTGAACTGCGGTTATTCCCTTTGATCTTCATATTGCAAATCAATTTAACCGCATATTTTCTGTCTGGTTCATGTAGTTGGACTCATTCTTGTTCCTTTATCGGAAATTAGAAGAATTACTCCTAGAAAAGATCATTTGAGGCATACTTCCTTCCTTGATTTTGCTTTTATATATTTCCTTTGGATCGCTTTCGTTTCCTGGAGATGTGTAATAAACACAATTAATTCACACTACAATTGCAATACAATACATTGGATTTTCTGAAAGATACGGTAAAGGATAAAAGTTTAGACGTATCTCCTCGTATATCCTTGTATTGAGCAGTCACAACGACAGGTCTGTCTACAATATTCCTAGACAATGAAATAAATGGATGTAGGAGATTGGAATGGGGAAACAAGAGCGAAGGGAGTCATGCCACAAATGAGATTTGAACGGCAAAAACGGGATCAGCTTTTCCTCAAATCATCCGCCCGTAGTCGTGGGGGCGGGCTCATTTAGATTCCGAAACTTTTCTTGTCATCACCTCCCGATGAGATTCGAGCCAGCGGATCTCGTGCGCAAGACGCGCTCGCTAACCAGGTTAAAATGAGTGATAACCTGGTCGGCTGCATGATACCTGAGTAAGGACGAATGAAAAAAAATTGGGGAAGTGCAGAAAAATTAAGATCTTATGCCATCGCACTGACAAGGTTACAAAATTGAACTGCGGTTGTTACCTTTGATCTTCATATTGCAAATCAATTTATTCGCATATTTTCTGCTTCTTTACGCAGTTGAACTCATTCTGGTTTCTTCTTTTTCTTTCTTTATCGGAAATTAGAATAATTACAACAAAAAAGATCATTTGAGATCACTTCAAAAATGAGTAAGACGGAGGAAACAGAAGGATGTGCAAGGGGGAAATTGGGAATTGAGAGGAAAGGAATTAAGGACCGTTAGCTTCTGAATCGATTCATAGAATACTATGGATCGTATGCTTCAATATCATATATTGGAAATGAGTCAACATCAACAAATAAATAATTAATGGGTGAAAACAAGGAGCGAACAATGTGTGAATAAAGCAATTCTAGATTGAAAAGTGAGAATCTTCGTAAGTTAAGAGACCTTCTCCATAAAAATTCACCATTTCGACCCCCCTTCCGGACATCCCCCAGGATATTCGAGTCAGAACTTCACAGTGCGGTCACATGAGGGGGTCGACCCCTTGTTTACAAAACTACAGTACTTGGCCCCTCTAGCCTCTAACGCGCGCCGCCATGTGCGCGCGAATGTCGGATTTTGGCTAAAAACGTGGTTTTCATATCTCGGCAACCGAACAAGATAGACATGAAATTTTTTTTGTGTTATGTTAGTGTCATCATATGTGCAAGAAATCATCACTGGCGAAAAAAAATCTCAAAATCTAGCATGATTTTTTGAAATTTTTTTTCGAAAATTCAAATTTTTTGCTGTTTCCAGAAATTTCCGCAGGATCCCACCAATTGGATATTGTAGCCTACTTATGCCCGGTAAAGTCCCATATCAAAGATCAAAGATCGATCTTCTCAGAAGTGCCCGAAAATGCATCCGAATGATGGCAAGCGCGAAAACCGTCTTTTCAAACTTTCCCATGTGTTATTTTAGTATATTCATTTTATACCCAAATTAATTAAAGACGTATATCGGAAACTTTTTTGGTGTTTGCAGAACAATTCGAGTTGATAATTTAGTGTTCTTCAATGTTCTTCAATTTAACACGGAAATAAAGATCTCGATTCGCGGTTTTCTCGTTATTGATAAACTCTAAGACGTTTCCGCAGGATCTCACTTAGCACAAGTTTTAGCCCATACTCTTGGGCTAAACAGCCACCA
>LS486774.1:14040-60831 GCA_900490705.1 Pristionchus arcanus | reverse complement strand
CGGATGCATTTTTGGGCACTTCTGAGAAGATCGATCTTTGATCTTTGATATGGGACTTTACCGGGCATAAGTAGGCTACAATATCCAATTGGTGGGATCCTGCGGAAATTTCTGGAAACAGCAAAAAATTTGAATTTTCGAAAAAAAATTTCAAAAAGTCATGCTAGATTTTGAGATTTTTTTTCGCCAGTGATGATTTCTTGCACATATGATGACACTAACATAACACAAAGAAATTTTCATGTCTATCTTGTTCGGTTGCCGAGATATGAAAACCACGTTTTTAGCCAAAATCCGACATTCGCGCGCACATGGCGGCGCGCGTTAGAGGCTAGAGGGGCCAAGTACTGTATTTTTGTAAATAAGGGGTCGACCCCCTCATGTGACCGCACTGTGAAGTTCTGACTCGAATATCTTGGGGGATGTCCGGACTATGCCGACTTTTTATGGAGAAGGTCTCTTAATCAATAGGAAGAGGGGAACTACCGTAATCGATTGAAGCTACCGTAGTCAATGTATACAACTTAATTATCATTTCTTGCTCTTTTAGCAGCATCATCTCCTCCATCTTCAGCTGCTCTCTTTGCATTATGTTCATTTCTTCTATCATCTCCTTCTGTTTCTCCATCGTAGAACTCTCCCGGATCTTGAGTTACTCCATCCATGATCGAAGCTACAAGAACCATCCATTTATTTTGTTTTAATTTTTGGTCCAAAATGATGCCCTATGATCGAATTCGACATCAAAGCAAATTTCAAAATTGTGCAAGCGCCAGAATTTCCGACCAGGGCTGTACGAAAATTTCCCGCACTCCTCATTTCGCAATACTCTCTCGCCGGTTAGACAAAGCGAGAGAGCATGCAAAAAGAGGAGTGCGGGAAATTTTTTGCACAGCCCTGTTTCCGACGCATGCTATCACAGAAGGAAAAGGTGCAACTTACGATGGAGTCTGACGTCGGGATTGGCCATATCCTGATTGAGTGAAGTATCATTGAGACAGAGGATCGCATCGTCCGGAGTGGCTGCAATCAATGAGTCACCTCCATTCCTCCCCTCTTTCTCTATCACCTCCCCGTAAAAAAACCCTTTCACCGTCCGTTTATCCTAGGGAAATTGTGTGGTTGTTATGCAGTTCCCAATTTACTTTATATTCGACTTCTGATCCTAGTTTCTGTTCGAATTCCCTCTCCCATTCCCTTCACTTACGATGCATCTGCACAGAGGGAGCAAACGTGAGCTTCTCCAGATTCTGTACTACATTCTCTTGCAGTTTCTTCAGATAATCAGCTGAATTGTCGTTGGTGGCATTGGATGGATCGATGTGAAGACGATAATTGGGACCGAAGTATTCGAAGTAATCGTTGTATGGGAGCTCTGCAAGGGAGAAGGAGATCAACATCAATCAGATCACTTTAAAAAATGTATTTTCTGCTACAGCAAAGTGCCTACTCTGAAGCCAATTCCGTTGCTACGAATTGCATAATAAACTAACCATCGGGGATATCCTTATCCACAGCCAGAGCCGTCTCGTAGGTCCAGCAACGGGCGACGTTTCTCGGAGTGTATCCACCTCCTCCCACCATCATCAGTGGAATGTTGTAGCTGCGGAAGAACTTGACACACTCACCGTGACCTGCAAGGATACGGTATAATCACTGGTCATAATGATCGAAAAGTGATTTAATTGTCGTACCTCTGAGAGTGAGATTGAATGGACCGAGTCTGTCTCCATTGAGGGAATCAGCTCCACACTGAAGAACAACTGCCGATGGTTGGAATCTATCCATCACTCGAGTCATCACCTGAGAAGAGAAAGAATGATCAGTAGGGATAGTGAATCGATAATTAGTCCATCTACAGTACTCTACCGTACCGGTTTGAAGATGCTCTGATAGGACTCATCAGTGACTCCATCTCTAAGGGGCACATTGAGAGAGTAGTAACGACCCTTGCCTGCTCCCACATCCTGAATGGATCTCATTACTACCGTACTCCTCTTCGATTATCTACTAACCTTGAGATCTCCCGTTCCGGGGAAGAACTCTCCATATTTGTGGAAGGATACAGTCATAACTCGATCAGTCGTGTAGAATGCTTCTTCCACTCCATCTCCGTGGTGAACATCGATATCAACGTAGAGAACACTGAATTATTGATTGATCACTAATCGATAATTGATTCGGCACAGTAATCTCACCGTTTGTGGTACTTGAGCAGCTCGAGGATTCCCAGCACGATGTCGTTCGTGTAGCAGAAGCCAGAGGCCTGGAGTAATCAATCGATAAGATTAATCAATCAATAGATTCTACCGTACCTCGCTCTTCTTAGCGTGATGGAGACCTCCCATCCAGTTAATGGCGATATCAGCCTTCTGCTTGTTCAGTTTCACTGCCGCAGCTGGAAGGAATATAGATCGATAATTGACTGATCTACCGTAATCTCACCAAGGGATCCTCCCGAAGAGAGTTGGCAGAACTCGTAGAGTCCATCGAAGAGAGGACAATCCTCACCGACATTGACTGAAAGGGAAGAAAAGGGGAATTGGATGGAGGGAAGGGAAGGAAATCACTTACACTTGAGCATCTGCTTGTTGTATAGTTTGAGATTATCGGGAGTTGCAGTCTTGAGGAAGGTCATATATTCCTCCGAATGGAATCGAGTCATCTCATCGAATGAAGCGGGGAATGGACGCTGTAATTAGACATTATTATTACACTTTAAAACTAATTAGTAAACTCACATATACTTCGAGGTCTCTGTAGATGCCATAATTAAGAAGAAGATGATGGGTCATTCTAATACGATGAGGCTTCATCACGTGTCCCTGTCCATAGTAGTAGTTTCCAATGTTAGCTGCAAAATTATAATAATTTTATATTGATTATTTACAATTTAATCCAAAAATATAAATCCAATTTGTCTGATCCCCTATTTCCCATCCTATCCCGCGATCCGTAAGATGAAGGAAGGAAAAGTGAATCATCTGAACCATGACAAATTGCAAAAAAAACTATTCTAAATTGCAGTGTATCGCGTGGTCATGGGAGATTGATTCTCTCGTCCATCTCTTCCCATTCAATCATCCCTCTTCTCCCTCCCTTTCTTCCATCCATTCCTCTTCACTCACAGTCATAATAGTAAGCGACGCGACGTCTCGATTGCTCTTGAGTAACCTGCGCTATCGCTGCTCCAGTTGCACTCATTATCCCTGCAAAAGAGTGAGATTCAAGGGGAGAAGGGGCAAGTGGGCGGAGCTTATTGTGGGCGGAGTCAAGGGGGGATTGAGGAAAACAGTGAGAGAAACATGAAAAGCATATCATTCGAAAGCTGCGCATGTGGGGAGTAAAGTGGTTAAAGTTAAATTTAAAAATTCGGAAAATTAATATTATAAATTCGGGAAAATGTCTAAAAGTGGGCGGAGTTTCGTCTACGATGCTCAAAAACGTAAACTTTATTATAAAACTGTCATTATGGACTTGTAGAGCATAAATAAGTGCCATTTTAGAAAACAATAATATAATTTAATAAAAATAAAAGAAAGGGGCGTGGTAAAAGAAGGGAAAATGGAGGGAAAAGAAGACACACAGAGTGAGAGCGTGTGGAGTGAGAGATGGATCGATAGAAAGACAGAAGAGAGAGGAGTGAGAGAGAGTGGAAGTGTAGGAGGGAGGAGGGAGGCCAGAGGGGAGAGGAGGAGAAGGGACGGCTAGAGGGGAGAGGAGAGGAAGAGTAAGGGGGAATGGAGTCTGACTCCGCCCACTGATTTTTTTTGCACTTATCAAAATGCGAACTTTATAGATAATTACATTGTAAATTTCTTTCCATCACATATACAAGGAATAGGCTAAAGAAAGGCCCAGAAAAAGAATTGTTCTTTAATAGAATTTTAATGAGATATCCTAGATGTGAGGAATTTGCATGATTCATTTGCTTAATTATTTTAAAACTGCAGTTAATGACATTGGAGTAGATAAGATAAAAAAATACATAAGCTGATCACACCGGCAAGACTACCCCTATAAAAAGAGCCAGATGGGCCAAAAAGGTCAAAGGAAGGACACATAGAAGAAATTGAAATCCTAACCCTCTCAAATATTCCATCTGAAACAAATAAACGTCCTCTTCCTCTAGCGCTGTTCTCTATTGGATGAAAGAACAGAAGGAGAGAAAGTGGGCGGAGTCTGTGAGTGCGGGGAAATTATGGAGATAGAGAAGACCACTGAGAACGGAGAGAAAGAGAGGAAGGAGAGGGAATAGGAACAATCTGAATGCAAAGGTTCTGTGATCCATACAAAGACATATGGGATTGGTTAATTATCTCACAATCAGATCATATTTTAAACAACCCTACCGCACCCCCCCCCCTTCATCCATCACTTGAGCAGAATCAGCCAATTATCTATAGACAATTAATATTTTTACATCCTATCCTACCGTACTCCACTGTCCAGACAAAATATTAAAAATAAATTAATATATAAACATTCTCGAAAAAATTCAAAGATACTTATTCTGATGCAGACAATTGCGTAGACAAGATTTTTTTTGTAAATCAACAATTTCTTTATTAGCTGGCAAAGAGTGTTAACAAACTTCAAACAGTAACAAGTAAAATGAATACAAATATTGAATGGACACATAAAACGCATAACCAAACATTTCTTATCAGCTCTTCTCTCCCGATTCGACTGCTGAAATTAGAAGTTATTATCACAATCACAAGTAAATCGTTCATTTGTATTCAATCAAGGAAATAAAAAAAAAGTACCATCTCCCTCCTCCTTCTTCACTTCTTTCTCTTCTTCCTTCATTTCTTTCTCTTCTTCCTTCACTTTCTCCCCTTTATCTCCATTCTCCCTCTCAGCCGATGCAGCCCTTTCCGCCTCCTGCAAAGCAATTCGTAATGGCTATCCTCTAATATCAATCCATCCATCCTACCGTACCTTGGCCATCTTTGCTGCTCCTGTCACGAAATCAGCCTGTTTAATTCCATCGTCAGTGGGATCGAGGAAATTGTGCTGATTGAGATCAGCCAACCACATCATCATACTGCAACAAGAGTATCTCATCTCATCTCATCTCATCATGAATAAGTTATGTGACAAAATCCTTCGAAAGCGGGGTTATGTTTATGAAAAAGACCTAGGAAAACGACTAATTATATGAAAGCCGGGTATGTTTGCGAATCGTAGGTCACATGCCTTGTTAAAATAAACTTCGAAAGCGAGATATGTTTTCACGTTTAAGGTAGTTTTCAAATAGTTTTTTTCATGTATGCATCTCATTCCCCTTTCCATTCTACTCACGATTGGGTCGTTATCTCCGTTGACATTATCTCAGATACAATCTGCTCCATCTTGAATTTATCGATCGCTGTCTCAATTTCATCTCCCCAATTGCTGAGAGGCAAATGAGGTTCCTTGTTGCCGAATCTGAGAGAACCATGAGATGAAGAAGATGTTGGGTAAAGGATACTCACTGTCTATCATATTTATCGTAGTGAAGTCTATCGAGAAGAAGGCCGAGACCGGGCGCCTTAGGAATATCCAACTGAAATCAATGCATTGTTCACTTCAGTTCGTAGTCATGATCATCGAGTGTTCCTCGTGACTCACTCTATCAGAAGAGAGGAAGCTCTTCTGGACTGCCGATGGATCCTGCATCTCTCGTACGATAGCGATCATCATTCCTGAAACAAGAGTACTTAATCTCTTCCTTCTTCCACTTTCTTACCAATCATCTTTCTAATCTGATGCAGCATGAAACTCTGCCCCTTCACAGTGCAAGTCACAAATTCGACATCCTCTTTCCTACAAACAATACGTCGTCCATCGGTCACAATTGTTTTCTGTCAAATAAAAGAAATGCTAATGATCAAACAAACCTGAATTCATCCTTGTAGAGAAATGGCTTTCCCACTTCGAATGAGATAATGTATCGATTGCAACTGCGGTCATTGAATGGTCTGCAATATTGTTAATTCATAGACATTCTCAGGTAATTTCCCACCGTCCAGAAGTGTAATTGAAGAAGTTATGAGTTCCTTTGTACTGTGCAAGTACTTCTCCAATCTGAGTGAGCGTCGATTCGGAGATTCGGAATGAACTGTTTGTCAACTGCAATTATTTCATTTGATATTGGTGACAGATGGTTCGAAGATAACAGTTCAGTTCAATCGGATAAAGGGATACCTCCGTGGGTTTAGCGAATGCGAAAGTGGGAAGAGTGTATGAATACGTCCTTCCATCACAATTCTTCTGAGCGTGGAAGTTCTTTGTTACTCGACGGAATCCGAATACTCTGACAAACAATCATTCAATTTTGAATATTAAATAATGAGTAGACAATCTGCTTATTAGATTACCGCACGCTTAGAAACCGTCTTTAATTTATCTACGCCCGAGGCGCGACGATATTAATGGTACATATGAGGTTGATATAACTGGAAGTGGGGGTGGGGGGGGGGGCCTGTATTAGGGGAGTTTGGAAAGGTCGGCGATAATGGGGTGTGCAGCAAGTCTACGCTTGAAAAAAAAATTGAAAACAGCTTTTTTTTCTTGAGCGCTCGCAATCGGACGAAAGAAAAGATTGCGGCTTTGAAATAAGGATTTGAACACCCATCACATCGCGAAAAGCAAAAACGTACTTGATGTCATCTGGTAGTTTGTTATTGATGAGCTCAGCTCCATGAGATGGCAGATCAATGGCGATTGGCATTTGACACGAGCAAAGTTGTCTGACGGCAGAGACAGCCTTGTCAGTTCGAGCTGCTCGCTAAACACGAATAAGTGAAGCGAGGAAAATTAAATTTATATATACTTGAAAGAAGAAGTCGTAAGGAGTCTGCTTAAGTTCGGGGGTGATCCATCCCAATTCAAGCATTGCATCGAGAATGTGACTTTCTATTGTCGGGCAAACGTCTGCTCCATTCCCACGTTGAACCTGAAAAGGAAAAATTTGTAAGGATATACAAATATTTTCGAAGATACCTGCATTCCGAAGTAGTTCTTGCCCTGATACCCGAGCAACATCGCGTATCTATTCGTTTTCACGCGGACTTTCTGCTGATCTTGACGACTATCGTCGCCAACGCGACCATCTTGCACTCTGCAATCAACAATAATAATACAAAAGCAATTACTTAAAACACAAATATAAATTCAGCTTCAACCCTAAAACAACTGACCGGTGGAGGGCGGCATCTGAGTTGCTGCTCGTGGCAGCATTCTCTATTGTTTTCGTCATCGTTGAGCAGAATCTTACGGCAAAACGAGCGAGCATAAAAGGTGAGCCTGAACAAAACCGTCCCGCCTTGAGAGCCGGGAAGGTAACTGGTAAATTGGTGAATTCAAAGTTAGTAAAAGTCCCCAAATAACACCACAAAGTTGTAGTTTGTAGTCTGGTAGAGTGTGGTAGATCAATACTCGAAATATTGCGTTTTTATTGTAATTAATTGGCGTATTTATGATAATTTGTTGTTTTGTAGAAACATGGGCAAGCATGAGAAAGGAACACCGAAAGAAATCGCCAATCGGAGTAAGTCCAAGGGACTGCAGAAGTTGAAATTGTGAGTCACCTTTCTTTCTCTTGACAATTATTCGTATTATCGATTATTTTCCTCATTTAAGCTACTGCGAGATGTGTCAGAAACAATGCCGAGATCAAAATGGATTCAAGTGTCACTTGACCAGCGAAGCTCATCAAAGGCAGCTTCTGCTTTTCGCCGAAAACTCGAATCAGTACTTGAAACAGTACAGTGATGAGTTCAGAAGTACTTTCGTTAAGGTAAATTAGTCTAAATGTGATCTCATATGTACATTATTACTCATTCCAGATTCTGAAGACCTGCCACGGAACAAAGCGTGTGAGGGCAAATGAAGTTTATCAAGAGTATATTCGGTACGTTTCATACTGGAGCTCTTTGAATGTCGCATAGGTTTGCAAAACATGTATAGTGTACCTATGGAGTTTTTTTTCGATTTAGTAAGTGAAGCATTATTTTACTCTATTCCAGAGACAAGAATCACGTACATATGAATTCCACGCATTGGACTTCTTTGACAGGATTTATCCATTGGCTGGCGAAAGAAGGAATTTGTCATGTTGATGAGACGGAGAAAGGTACAAACAGTAACAATTACTTATTTGCATGTTTTCCGTAACTTTAACATTTTATCATACTGTGAGGTGAGGAATAATCAATTACATTTGCAATTTTCAGGATGGTACATTGCCTACATTGACAAAGAGGCGGAACTGAGAAAGGAAGAACATCAGAGGAAAGCAAAGGCAGAGAAGGACGATGAGGATAGAATGAAGAATCTAATCGATGCTCAGATAGAACGGTTAGTATTCCTTTTGTTACTATGGTCTAATAATGATATATTTATTTTGAATAGTGTGAATAATTTAGATAATTGGTTGCAGTGCTAAGGAAATCCGAGGAGACGTAGAGGAATATCAACCATCCGAATTGATTAGAACTGATGATGACGATAGAATCGAATTCTCATTAGCTGCGAAGAAACCAACTGCTGAAGTGAGAAAATTAGTGAAATTAAATTTCTTGAATATTGATTTTTAGGAATTGAAAAAGCCTACGGCAGCTCTTCTAGAGGCATCTGGATCAGTATTTGATAGAATGAAGAAGGACTCAAAGGATGGAATCAAAAAGGTTAGAGTTTATTCATAAACTATTTGAAATTTATGAATTATGAATATAATAGGAACCTCGAGACGATAGAAAGAGAAGTCGATCTAGAAGTAGAGATCGTCACGATTCGAAGAGACATCGAGAGGAGAGGCCCAGTCAGTATTTTGTGCATATATTCGTAATTTTATGTTTCTGAAAAGTAGTTGGTTGATTTTTTTGATTTTTTAATGTATATTTATGAACATTTAATTTGTAGGTACTAGTTCACGTGGTAAAGAGGAAAAGAAGAAGAGTGCGCTTGATGAGATCAAGGAAATGCAAGAAAAGAAGAGAGAAAGGGAGAATAGAAAAGACTATTGGATGACTCCCGGAATAATGGTCAAGGTGAGTTTTTTGTCCATTTCGAATGTATGAACCGAATTTCTAAAATGGAAATGATTTTTTTTTCTTTTTCAGATTATGACTAAGAAATTGGGAGATGCATATTATAAGCAGAAGGGAGCAGTGAAGAAAATGGAGGACGAATATAGTGCTACTGTCAAATTGGATGATGGTTAGTGATATATGCCGGTTCACTGATATCGGTTGAATATTGGTTTATTCTGGGAATTGTGATAGCTTCTTTTGTAGGAACTCTGGTAAAATTGGATCAGACACACGTGGAGACTGTGATTCCATCGATTGGAAGGGAGATGCTTATTGGTGAGTTGATCGTCTTATTTATATTTACATGCAACGTTGAAGTGATTGGAATATTTGATTCTCTACTTTCAGTGAATGGCGCCTATCGAGGAGCGAAGGCAATTCTGGAGGCAATTCATGAGAAATCGTTTGAAATCGAAGTATCTATCAACGAGGGACATTTCAGAGGAAGGAAAGTTAGAGTTCCATACGAAGATGCATCTAAATTAGCATAGACTTGGGGTTTCAAACTGATTCTTCCTTGTTGACTCGTTTATTTTCTGGTCGAAGAGATTGTTTGTATGTATATACAAAGGATAAAATGTTATTCAATTTTATTAATCTTATTCTCGTTCTCTCACACGTTCGCGACGTGTTCAGTATCTAATACCATCCTATTGTTTCTCATTTTAAATAGTGTTTAGATGGATGCTCCTAAAACTGCCCCGCCCCAATTGAGTGAGCGCACGAAGGATATAGCAGGTAGTCTTTCCATTTCATCTGTAATTGGTTTGAAATGACTTGATCATCTTTGATCGAGTGAATCATCGTTTTCTTTGAGGTCGAACTCGACTTGCAATTGAAAGTTACTATGCACAGACGGTTACCCATTCAGTGGATAGAGATAGAAGATTCCACAAGTTGGAAGAAGAACTATCCGTTAGTTTGATTATATCTAATTGTAAGCTTTATCGATAATATTCATTCAGTTCAATCGAAAAGAGGATGTATTTCGATTAGTTGTGTTTCCATTTATTCACTCTCTTCTTCAGGAAGCAGGAGAAGAAGAAAAACGGCATCGAAAGGGAACTCATAGTGATAAGGAAACGAATTTCCTACGATTGAAGAGATTACGGTTAACTTACGGAGATAATCACAAGGTGTTCTTTTATCGTCCTTTTTTCTCCATCTTATAACAATAAGGACATATTTGCTCAAAACCGGCAAAAAGCACATATTCGAATTAATTCATAAGTGTAGGTCTGCGGACACACACAACCTTCACTGTAGTTTGTAGTCTTGTAGGGTGTGAATATATTTTTTGATTGCCTTTTACAGTTTGACCTACTTGTATTGACATATATTGTTGCAGAAGAATGGGCAAACACGAGAAGGGAACACCGAAGGAAATTGCTAATCGAAGCAAGTCAAAAGGATTGCAGAAGCTAAAATTGTGAGTTGGGTGGTCATTTGAATGTTTACCGTGATTCTTCTGTTTCAGTTATTGTGAGATGTGTCAGAAGCAGTGTAGAGATCAGAATGGATTCGATTGTCATAAAACGAGTGAATCTCACCAGAGACAACTTCTTCTTTTCGCTGAGAATCAAAGTCAATACTTGAAGGAATTTAGTAACGAGTTCAGTAGGGAATTCGTCAAGGTAACTACGATTAATTGTGGGCTGATACTCAAACAAATTTGTTCCAGATTCTGAAAACGTGCCACGGAACGAAACGAGTGAAGGCGAATGAGGTCTACCAGGAGTATATTCGGTAAGCACATATATTTAGTAATCAAACATTATTGTTACAATAGGAACGTTGTATTCTCTATGGAGACTATTTCTAAATTGTATTTTATTTCAGGGACAATAATCATGTGCATATGAATTCGACACATTGGACATCGCTGACTGGATTTATCCATTGGTTGGCGAAAGAAGGAATTTGTCAAGTTGATGAGACGGAGAAAGGTAGTTAAGATGATTCAACATTTTTTTATCTGCTTCACATTCTAAATATTCGGTTCTTTCGTTGAGTTGTTTTGTGCCGTTGTTTTTTTTTTTAAATAATATCTGCTTTTAGGATGGTACATTGCCTACATTGACAAAGAGGCGGAACTGAGGAAGGAAGAAAATCTGAGGAAACCAAAATCAGAAAAGGACGATGAAGATAGAATGAATAATCTCATCGGTGCTCAGATTGAACGGTCAGTTTTCATTACTTATGTATGTTATAATTATGATACATTCCTTTTAAAATCATTCAAAGCATACTTTTAGTGCTAAGAAGCAACGAGGGAATGTAGAGGAATATCAACCATCTGAATTGATGATAATGACGATAGAACTGATAATGACGATAGAATCGAATTCTCACTAGCTGCGAAGAAACCAACTGCAGAGGTGAGAAAATTAGTGAAATTAAATTACTTGAATATTGATTTTTAGGAATTGAAAAAGCCTACGGCTGCTCTTCTTGAGGCATCTGGATCAGTATTTGATAGAATGACGAAGGACTCAAAAGATGGAATCAAAAAGGTAAGAGTTTATTCATAAACGATTTGAAATTTACAAATATCTGGGCAGGAACCTCGTGATATAAAGAGAAGAAGAGAGAATAGAAAAGACTATTGGATGACTCCCGGAATCATGGTCAAGGTGAGAAAATTAGTTTGACCCTATCGAATGTACACAAATGAGTCTGAATATGGGTATTATTTTCTTTTTTTTCAGATTATGACAAAGAAATTGGGAGATGCATATTATAAGCAGAAGGGAGTAGTGAAGAAAATGGAGGACGAATATAGTGCTACTGTCAAATTGGATGATGGTCAGGTTTAAAAAAAATTAGGCATTCAAAATTGGTCGATCAGACATTCATTTTTGTGGTTCTTCCATCCTCCTATATTTTCCTTATCACAGACAGTGAAATTCTGTGTTTTTTCTCTGTATTCTTTAATAACCCAAGCTTTCTTTTCAGGCGCCCTAGTAAAGATTACTCAGTCAGACGTGGAGACTGTCATGCCAGCTATCGGAAGAGAAATGCTTATTGGTGAGATATCATATTTATTCTCTCCCTGATATTTCTTATTCTTCAACATCCTTGTATCTCATTTGTGCTTGCTTTATCTTATTTTCAGTGAATGGTGCATATCGAGGAGCGAAGGCAATTCTGGAGGCAATTCATGAGAAATCATTCGAAATCGAAGTATCTATCAACGAGGGACATTTCAGAGGAAGGAAAGTTAGAGTTCCATACGAAGATGCATCTAAATTGGCATAATTGCTTTTGCTTCTCGGTTTCTTTATACTGTATTTCATTGCTTACAATATATCCATCTAAACTTGTCTAAATCCTTTACATCAGGTTTCAGATCATTGTATATACAAAATGATAAAATGTGGTAGATCTTTGCGTCATATTTTCATTGATCCACACGTTTGAGACGTGCTTGCTATCTGTCTGCCCATTTTGTTCCATCTCCAAGGAGTATTTTAGATGGATGCTCCTAAAAAGGAGCTACCAGAATTGAGTCAGTACACGAAGGATAAAGCAGGTACTGTTTTTTTGTCGACTCAATGACGATGATAGTTTCTGGGATTTCGAATTGTATTTTATACCTCTTTTTAGGTCGAACTCGACTTGCAATTGAGAGTTACTATGCGCAAACGATCACCCATTCAGTGGATAGAGATAGAAGATTCCATAAGTTGGAAGAAGAACTATCCGTTAGTATATCAACTGTTTAATTAACTCGTTTTATATGTGGATTCTCTCATCTAGTCATCTCCATTCTCTTCTCAGGAAGCAGGGGATGACGAAAGACGTCGTCGAAAGGGAACTCATAGTGATAAGGAGACCGATTTCCTTCGATTGAAGAGAATACGATTGACTGTGGGAGACTTTGACAGTCTCAAGGTGATTCTCTCCTATGTGATCTCTCATATTCACACCGAATAATGCAGGTGATTGGTCGAGGTGCCTTCGGAGAGGTCAGATTGGTCCAGAAGGTCGATACTGGCCATGTATATGCTATGAAGATACTCAGGAAAGCTGATATGGTGGAGAAGGAACAGGTTAGATGTCTGTGAGAATGTGTTGCATTTCCATTTTATCAATGTTATGATCATTGTTGAGATAATGTGAATAGGGAAAATGATAGTACACGCGTAGACGAATCAATCTTTCATTCAGACAGCGCACGTTCGAGCGGAACGAGATATTCTCTCGCAAGCAGATAATGATTGGGTTGTCAAGATGTTCTACTCATTCCAAGTAAGTTATCAATAGTTGAAGAAGATGATCTTCTATTTCTCAGGATAATGTAAATCTTTATCTTGTGATGGAGTTCCTTCCCGGTGGAGATCTAATGACATTACTCATAAGGTTTGTTGTCTATTCATTTGCATTTGAGGGATTGGGTTGTCGATAGTGGATGAGACTGACAATGAATAGGTACAGACAGGAGACAGGATACATTACAGACAGGATACTCTATCGGAGGAGGCGACAGCCTTCTACATAGGAGAGGCCGCCCTTGCCATTCAATCCATTCACGATCTTGGATTCATCCATCGGTATGTATGTTTTTGCTAAAAAAATATGTTAAATTATGATGTATGTTAGAAATTTTCATTTGTGATACGGGAAACGGAGGTATGAACATATAACCAGCCCATTTCTTCAGTGATATCAAACCGGATAATCTTCTTCTCGACGCGAAAGGACATCTCAAATTGTCTGATTTCGGACTGTGTACCGGACTGAAGAAGGTAAATTCTTATTTTTTTCAAGAAGTTCATTTAATAAATTATATGTATCTCCTCCTTATGGCAGAAGTAATAAAGTAAGAATAATATGTTGCAGGTTCATCGTACGGAACACTATCGTCATTGGCCTTCCCAATTACCCGCTGATTTCGTGGATAAACCATTCGAGAGTAGAAGGAAAGCTGAAACATGGAAGAAACAGAGGAGAGCACTCGTATGTTTTATATCTAACATTTAATTGATTCTTTATATTGGAAAGTAAATGATTTGGTTAATACACCCGTTCTCTTTAGGCGTATTCGACAGTGGGTACTCCTGACTACATAGCTCCCGAGGTATTCCAACCCAATGGATACACTAGGAGTTGTGATTGGTGGAGTCTCGGAGTTATCATGTACGAAATGCTTATTGGTGAGATGCTTTTCTATATCCAAGTTTAAATTGATTCAATTAATTTTCTGAAATGTATCTCGAAACAGCATTAAACAATACTGTCTTCGTAGGTTACCCTCCCTTCTGCTCGGAAACTCCTCAGGAGACGTACACGAAAGTAGTCAATTGGCAGAAGACACTCGTATTCCCTCCCGATATGCCCATCTCTGTCGAAGCAAAGGCGGTGAGATCATCCTACTATGCGTAACTTTCATTTTTATTTTGTATTGCAGACGATCAAACGATTCTGCACAGACTCTGAGAGGAGAATGGGTCACAATGCGGGACTAGATGAAATAAGAGTATGCCCATTCTTCAAGAGAGTCGATTGGGAAAATGTTCGGTTAGTTAATCACATAGTGGTATGAATTCATGCATGGAATTCCAGTAAAAAGCCCGCTCCTATCAAAGTGGAAGTGAAATCGATTGATGACACGAGCAATTTCGATGATTTCCCTGATGCAGATATCAAGGTGAGTTGGAGTTACAGAATTATATTTATATATTTTTCTGATTAAATTATTTTCATATTGTTTAGATGCGCGAGATGGTGACACCGGGAGAAGTAGCAAGAAGCAATAGAGGAGTGGATGAATTCGTACACTTTACTTATAAGAGATTCGATGGACTCACTCAGAGAATGAGATACTCTGATATTCAACCACAGGTGAGATAATCAGTTGGTAGATCTGAAATGTAAATGAACTCTTGCAGAGATCAGGAGTGGATCATTCCTCTCGAATGAGTGCCCCTACAGGAAGCACGAATACGAATGTGTGAATGTAGAGAAGAAATTAATGAAGAGATTTGATGGAGTCTTCCTTGTTGATTACTGTGTTATTCTCTTCATGTTGTATGCAATCATATTCCAAATTAGCCATTGGATGATTTATAGATTTTGTGGAATCCATAATATCGATTTAGACCCGATTCAAACCGTATTCCAATTCCGTTGTGATACAATCCGCTTATTGTCCATTAGCCCTTTCCCCCAGTGCCCAATAATATTATTTCCTATTGTGATATACGATCGATTAGTAGAGCTGCTCTACAGTAATCTCAGTTGGCAGCTCGATTGTAAGTACAGTACCCCTCCTCACTCCACTCGAATATCTACATAGGTCGCAATGCAGCTTGTATCCACTATAATTCGTGTAATTCTCCGTTCGCTTTTCACTTGAATAGTGTACATTCATCAGATAATAATCATATAGATAAATCTTTTTTTTAAATATGTATATTTGAACAATTTTCGAAGGAAGTTAACATGCGTAATTGGCGCCAAATGTTATCTGAATTGTACGATGGACGTTGTTGATTCATCTCTGTAGATGCCACCAAAGAAGGGAGGAGATGCAAAGGCGAAAGGAGGAGAGAAAGGAAAGGGAGGAGGAGGGGCCGCTGAGAAGAAGGTTTCATACTTATCAATCTTAGTTTAGGACTAGGATTAGGATTAGTCTAGGACTTGCACATTTTCAAACTTATATTTGAACAGGGACGTAATTTATTATCTGGATATTACAAAATGACTATTTCAACCCCTCATTTTTTGCAGGAAGAGAAGGGACCAAAGGGAGGCACATCCGTCAAAGTTCGACATATTCTCTGCGAGAAACAGGTTCCATATTCAATTCCATCGTTCATTTCTTTTTCACCGGTAATGGTATTGTTTGTGTGTGTGGTGTTTGACTTCGAAATCGGATTACGGTATATGATGGGGTGATTAGGTTAGAACGGCGTGTTTGGAATGGGAAGAATGCTGTTTGAACTTTAGCGAAATGGCCATTTCCGGTGAATGGGAAGAATGATTTTTCTTTGCAGGGAAAATGCATGGAAGCTCTTGAGAAGTTGAGAAATGGAGGAAAGTTCAATGAAATAGCTGCAGAATACAGTGAGGATAAGGCACGATCTGGAGTGAGTTATCATATGTTTTTGAACGAATAGTCTTGCCAGACCTTTACCTTTACCTTTTATATTTGGCCAATAGTGTAGATAAGAAACAAGTGAAATAAATACAATAAATTGCATGTTTTGAAAATATAGCATATTTTTCTCACAGGGTGATCTCGGATGGATGGTTCGTGGATCGATGACTGGTCCCTTCCAGGTTAGTTAATCAATATTCCCTGATTACCGTATCCAATATTTCCTCTCAGGACGCTGCTTTCGATCTCGCCATCTCCACACCAGCTAAGCCAATCTACACGGATCCTCCAGTGAAGACTAAGTTCGGATATCATATCATTATGGTGGAAGGAAAGAAATGATCTACCCTTCCTTTCATTCTTATGATTTCCATTTCCTATCATCACGGGATCATTGATTGTTTTCTTTTGATTATGAATGAATATTTACGAAGCAGTCATTTATCGGAAGCAGAGTATACAAGGGGAAGTGATTGCAGTGAAAATGTTGATGGATAAGCACCGAGATGAACTATTCGGTTGAATCGAAGCAATGGGATGAAACGAAATCTAATCGACAACTGAAGATATGCACATGACTAAAAGCAATGGAATCATTGAATTGATTATGTGACGAATGTAGAGTAAAGCGAATGAATGAATAGGGATTATGAGGGTAAGGATAGAAGGGAATCAATATTGGGTCTTTCTTTCGATTCTTACAGATCGAACTGATTCAGTTCGTTGTTCACCATTGTTTCCCGCTGCTCCACTCGATTGATGGCCATTCTCTCGACGAGAGAAATTAGAGGATGGGGACTCGACACGATAGCCTGAAGGATACGGTAGATGGAGAAGATCATCGATCCGCTTACCATTGTTGTCACGGTAGTCCTGACGGGAACTGGAGCGAGACTGAGAACGGAATCCTGAGAGGCCTGGAACGATTTATTCAGTCTTGAGTAGGAAAGGATGAACCATGCTAAATCATGCAGAATCATGCAATCAGAGAGATAAGGTGAGACAACGAAGGGATAGAAGGAAGACTACCTTTCTCGAATCGATCACGGATTGAATCGAAGGCTGATCTACCAGAGGCCCCTGATTCAGCTGCAACACAAAAGGGAACATGCATAAACTGGGAATGGCTTGGCAAGACACTTCACATGCTATCTCGTCACTCTGACTGTAGAGAGAGAGTGTAGGAGAAGGAGAATTTCCAGTGAAGCCATCCCTATCACATACTCAAGCAATATCATGCAATTAGTCCCATTCCCTAGACTACTGTAGCCATGATACAGTACCTCCATTAGCACGATACTCGTTCTCCATTGTGACACGATGGGGCGAATAGGCTAGAGGGATACGGTAAGGGGGGAATTGATTGGGAGAGACCTACCTCTATCATCACGGAAGGCTCGATCGTCGATGGAAGAACGACGAGGAGAAGAATACATGCGACGATCGTTGTCCTGAAGGGAAGAGATGGATTACGGTAGATGAATTGATGGGTGGTCTCACCATGGTGGTCTGATGGGGAGATGGAAGATTGTTGCTGGTACGAGATTCCGATCGATGGAAGTATGATGCAGTTCGAGAGTATCCATTCGCATCTGAAGATAATGAGATGGTTAGGTGGGAAAAGACAGAAAGGAAACACACCATTGGAAGCCGAGTGAGGAACTCCAGTAGATCTGATGGGAATCTCCGTTCCTCCTCTTATTTCGGATCCCCCTCCTCTAATCGGGACATCAGTTCCCACTCTATACGGCCTTTCTTCTCTCTCACGAATTTCCTGCTCACGACGATACTGAGAATCACGATCCGACTCGTAACGAGTCTGTAATGAAGTCAGTTATCGATCGATATGGAGGAGATACAGTACCTCTCTGACTCTATCCCGTCCACTCATCGATCCACTTGTATCCACGTGCATTGGAGAATCGATTCCGCGAGGAGAGTAACCATCTGGAGTATTGAGTGGAGGAGCGATTAAAGGGGGAGATACTCACTATAGAATCCAGAATCGTGTCTTGTTCTGGGAGAGACGGATGCGGATCTCTTACTTCCTCCCTCGATGGGAATCAATCTCTCTCTTCCTGTCACTGCAGCCGCACGCTTACGAGCCTCCACTGTGAGGCGACCCTGAGAATGAAATTCTTCTTTTTGTTCATGAAGCTTCTTCAATGTTTTCCGTCAAGTTTCAGAAGAAATCAGCTGCAGGAATTAGCCTGATATTAATTTATTCCCGTAGTTCAAGCGGATTCAATGTTTTTCAGTAAAGTTTCCGATGAAATTTTCATGATTTTGGAGGAATGGAATAAATAATGCATACCCTTCCATCAATGGAGCTTCCGATATCGGCTGGATCAACATCCGTAGGTAGTTGATACTTCCTTACGAAGTACATCTTAGTGAAGTTATCTCTGTCTCTGACGTCCTCATGACGACCTTCGATCATTAGAGTATCGTCCAGAGTTTTCACCTGAAGAAGAGAACTGATGAACTGAGAATCCCTAGTAGGACTGTCAGAGTGAAGAGGTCATCCCTTCATTCCTCATGCTCAATCATCACAAAAGACGAAGAATTAAGAGACACATTTTTCACTCTGACACCTCTACTAGTAGCCTATTTTCTTCATACAGAATTATAAGAAACGCGATCTTTGAATCTTTGATCGATGCTACTGCAGTTTTCAGGATACGCAATATTTGTGAACATGGTAGAGACCAATCAGTGAACGTACCTGAATTTCCTCCGGTCTGAATTGATAACAGTCAATATCGACGGCGAATCGACTTCTGTCGTTGACGATATTTGAATGGACGTCAATTCCCTCTTTGAAGATTGGTTCGGCCCATCGAGGATAAAGATCTCTCCAGAAGGGATCTTCACGCCAATTACGATCCATTGTATCCAAATGAGATGTGAACTGAAGAGAGAACGGTTTGATGATGGGAGAACAAGGGAAAGGTTCTCGATAACATGTGTTTGAAGCATGAAGAATGGAGAGGGAGGAATGTAGGGAAGGGGGAGGATCAATTGTTGCCCCAACAGATGATTACTTGTGGGTGAAGTGAACAAACATACGATGAGAATAACCCTCTAAGAAGGGGAACGGGGGGGGGAGGGGTAGGGGGGAGAGGGAAGAGGTTCAATGGACAAGAGAGAAGCTCGATCTGATTCACACTCCAATTTCATGCCAAAGAAGCTGATTCAGAAGAAGAGAAAGAAGAGAAAGAGAACATGATTCGAATCTACCACCATTCCAATCAAATCTATTCCAAAAACGACGACAACTCTGCACTATGTCAGGTATACACTATTTCCCAGGGATAAGATTGATCTTTGATCTCTTTCAGTTGAATTCATCTCTCCTCGTCTCTCTCATCGAGTAGTTCTCCTTGGTATGTCATCTCACTCTCTCCCTATTCCCCTTCCCCCTATCAGGAGATGTCTCCGTGGGTAAATCAGCCCTAGTCCATCGATTCATTCATGGAGAATTCCTCGAACATTACAATACAACGATAGGAACGGCATTTCAAGCGAAGAGAATCTCCTCAAGAGACAGTGGATCGTCCAAGTGAGGGAAACTAGCATCAATCGATTCGTACCGTAATCTCAGGGAAGTTCTTCTCGAGATCTGGGATACGGCTGGTCAGGAAAGATTTCACTCGGTTATTCCGATGTACTATCGAAGAGCACAAGTGAATGATCTCTTCTTTTCTGTCTATGAATCAGAAACGATAGTCGTTCGTAGTGTCCATAGAGAAGAAGAAGATGATCAATCGTAAAGAGAGAGATGGCATATTCAGGCAGCCATAATAGTCTACGATACTCATGCTCCATCCACATTCGAGAAGGCAAAGATGTGGATGGAAGTGGTGAGGAGTGGGAAAGGTCGTCCACACCACACCACAGCACTCTATTCCAGTTGAGGGATAAGTCGGATATCACACCAGAGATGATCGCTGTCGTGGGGAATAAGGTCGATCTCAAGAATGGAATGATCACTGAGGAAGAAGGAAGAGTTCAGAGAGATTATCGATTGATTGATCAGAGGGGATTCTGTTTAGGAATACGCTGAATCCGAAGGAGTAATGTTCTTCGAGACTTCAGCTCTCAGTGGAATGAATGTCGATCCACTTTTCTTCAAGGTTGCTCAACGACTGGCGAACAGGGAGATACGGTAGAAGGGAAAGATCAATCGATAATTGATTATTCTGATTACAGTACCCCTTCATATTCGCCTATTCAACTTCTTGATTCACCCCGTCGAAATCTGCGTCGATGTTGTGAGGAATTGATATGAGTAATGAATGAATGACTTTCACTACTTGTTATCAATTGATAAAGAGATAGGAAAGAGTCACTCGTCCTTATTCTTCCTCCTTCTCTCTCTCTCTCTCTCGTTCAATGGTATTCCCGGTGCAAATAGGCAAGAGGTATTGTATAATTCCCGTGTAGATCAAGGTCCTCTCCTTCTCTCATATCTATTTCATACAATCTCACCCCATTCATCCCGTCAGTCCTTACCCCTCCCTCTCCTCCCTCCCTCCCTTCTTCCCTTTGAGACTACAACTTCCACACCCACTTCTCTCTTATCACTGACCTCACGATCAATGACATTCTCATATCAGAACAATCATTTCCACCCCTTTTTCTTTCTTCGGTTGTCTAAGAGAGGACTCGTGTTATGACAGAGGCAACTGTTGCGTGGTGAAAGGAGAAGGGTTTCCCTCCTTTTTGTTGTCTTGCGCTTTCAACCAAGAGAATTCGCTCTCTTTCTCTTTCAACATCTGTGAATGATTGAGAGGGGGATAATTACAGAAGTTCGCAATTGTAGATACTTTCTCCCCTCTCTCCCTTCTCTTTCTCCCCCCTCCCCTCCGCCCTCGTAACCCCCCCCCCTCTCTCTCTCTCTCTTGATTCAACAATGCTTACTCATCATCAATGAATTTCCCTCACTTTTTCATTAGGCCTTTCTCCTTCTTTCTTCTCTTCATTTCCGTTGAGAGACTCCCTATCTACTCTCTACTCATTCTTCATTTCTCAGATGTTTCCCTCAATCAGTTCTCAATCCTCTTATAAAATAGTCATCGATGGTGCAAAGAAGTCAGGAAAAAGTTCCATTCTGAGGAGGATCGCTAGGAATGAATTCGTGGAGAGACTAGGCAAAGCGGATACGGTAAGTGATCTACTCCCAATCGATAACTGATGATTCATTCAGGATTCGATGCCCCCTCTAGTCACTCATGCAGTTTGTATTGAAGGACCACGAATAGTCAATTTAGAGATTTACGAGAGAGTTCCATCGATAGACACAGAAGTGGTGAGTAATTGAGAGAGATCTATCCATTGATCAGGAAGGAATATCGATTGATTCAGTTGTATGACAACGTCGATGCGTCAGTTTTCACCTACGATATTACAAATCGAAATTCATACGAAAAGGTGCGTGATCTATTTTCGAAAGTGTTCGTTCCAATTCGGGAATTGAGGCGGAAATGTTTGTCTAACTCCTTTCTATCACTCAGTCGACCGTGTCTAACTGCATCTCTCTCCATTTCAGTGTATTGCAAGATTGCTCAAAATTAAACAGAAAACGAAGGGAAGAGGAATTTATGGATTGGTCGGATGTAAGAGTGATCTAATGAATGATAGACAAATCGAAATGGAGGAAGCACTCGTAGGTTATCGATACTCATCTAGGTTAGGGGAGCCTATTCGCTTTGAAAAATGGGTTTTTGCAGGATTTTGCGCGTGAAGAATCACTTGATTTCTGTTTGGAAGTCTCATCGAAAACACCCGTGAATATCCCAGGAGTATGCACGATTATTGCAAGGAAATTAGAGAAGACAAAGAAGGATGAGAGTAGAGCAAGTACCCCAGAAGAGACGGAGTCACTACACAAAGGAGGAGATCCATCAGTAATCAGTCATATTCCATTGAAGAATCGTATTCGAAGGTTCATTTGTTGTGTCTAGACGGGTTCCTAGTTACGATAAGCATAAATAACTCACTCTTGGCATTACTGCATCCATTTTGGGCCAATCGGCAGGCCAATCTCTCCAGAAATGATCAGAATCACGATGGAACTGAATGAATATCGATTAATGAAGGGAATAGATGAAATAGACGGATACAGACTAGTCCTCTCTCTATACTACTTTTCTCTCTCTCTTTGACACTACCTCCTCTCTTCTCTCTTTCTGTCATAAGTACCCGTATATTCACTGGTTGATTCCCCTCTGTGGAAAGGGAGGAGAAAAGAGAAGGAAAGGCTAGTTGAGTGGACGGGATTAGGAAGAAAAGTTGAAGAGAAGAAGACAGGTAATTGGCCTCACTTCCACTGATCACCCCCTTTAAAGGATTGGTCACTAAACACCCCCATTCCATTGTTAATTACCTAAATAAGGACATTCGAAGAGTTCATACCCAGTCTGGTGCATAAACTTCCATGGTGACTATCTATTGGATAGAGTGAAAAGGCATGATCATAACTTCTTCCCCTCTTTGGTCTCTTCTTCACATGTTGACATTGATTCAGAGGGAGAGTCGAAATAGGAGAGGAATTCAACACTTGGAAACCTCTCTCTCCTTACTCAAACACAACCTTTCCAAAGTCACCAACTAACATAACAATTTCACTGAGTTTTGTTCCGTGATCTACCTGTAGTAAACATTTCGAGATGCACTAATCCTTGTGTCTCAACGGAAAACATCGACACTTGTTCAATAGATGACCCAAGTTCATCTCGCTAGACGATGGAAGGAAGTGAGGGAGGGAAGCGAATGCAAGGGTCACAAGCGCCTTTTTGGATTGATGAAATAACTATGTACTTGTCTTGAAAGGGTGGAACATTCATTCTAAGGAAGGACCTTGGTGTAAATAAATAATAATAAACGTACTCTTCCCATAAGATCTCTGGGAGTTGGCCAATCTCTTGGCCAATCTTTCCAATCGTCCATCCACAAATCAGATTGACCCCACCACGAATCACGATTACTGGAAGAATATAGATTACGGTAGGTCGAGGATACGGTAGATATTATCGATCGATCACTCACCGAAGAGGAAGCTCGGTATCGAACCAACGACGAGTGACAACAGCCATCGTGGATTCTGAAAAGAGGGAGATAGATGATATTCAGAAGAGAGAGTGTGTGAAATTGAGAGAGTACGACGAAATAGTTCGAATTATGAAGAGAGTGAAGAGAGGGGATTGAAGAGTGCTTGAGGGATGCATTGGAATTGCAATCGAAAGATATCTATTGAATAGAATGGTGATCTTTTTCATGTTACTTGGAAAGTTAATTGAAGATAAGATTGATAACAGCCAGAATGTTTTGGATGGTGCAATAGTCAGATGATAAAAGTGATCAACATGAGATTACTGTGGGAAGAAAATGAGAGAAGATTCGAGAAGAATGAAGAGGGAGGAGATTGAAATTGATGGTGTTTACTAAGTTGAGAAGATCGAAGAAGACCTATGGTAAAAAGTAGAATGGAATGTGAAATGACCAAGAGAAGAAGAAGGAATACCGTACCCTTAGAAAGTTCCCTTGGAGAATTCCCAGATGGGATTCAGAGTTGGATTGAAGGGATGGGCTAACTTATATAGGGTGGAGTGGGTGGGGTCGGGTAATGGAAGAAATCCCCGATTTGGGTGAGTCATTTCTAGTATTGCATTGATGAGAGTGAAGGGAGGAACATGGGGGAGAGTTAGAGAATGAGAGATGGAAGTACTGTCGAGAGGGATGTTGTGGGTGTGGCACCAACTCATTCTCACCATTGTGAAACGACCCACAGAGAGAAAAACTTGCCCAATTTCACACTTTTCTTGTCTCGTTCTGTTCCATTAGAGGGAAAGTTCCAGAATTGATGGGATTACGGTGTCCCTAATGGCTTGATCTCCCCCCCCCCCTTCCCTCTTCATCCACTTACTAACCTCAATATTTCTAGTTTTCTCCGATGAATCTCAGCTCAAATAGATGGATTACATTGGGTATGACTAAACAACGGAGTTCTATTTGAGTGTTCCATTCCAAGTTTCTTTCCTTCTCTCTCTTGAAGTTGTGTATCCGTCGGATTATTTCAAGTGGGAAAGTGAGAAAATGAGTAGAGAAGGAAGAGAAAGAATGAAGGGGCTGCGAGAAGTGAATGACGTCTGTGAACACCAAGAGGAAATTGAACCCATCTCGGGATGAAGTATTGCACTTCCAAATTGAAAGCTGGAAAGTTAATGCGATTATTTTCTCTGTTTGTGTGTTTTCTCCCAATCATATGATTTTGTTAGCAATTCGCATCGAGAAAGAGGTAATTGAGATTGAATAGTAAACTTTTTGCTTAGTCTGAGTTGTTATGGTAGATACTGCTCATAAATATTCAGAGAAAGGTAGCACTTTGTCACTCGGAATAAAAAGAGGAAAGAATTCTATTATTAGAGAAGGGCGAAGAGTGCACTCTGCGTAACAGTTTGCACACCTTTAAATAAGGAACAATGCACTTCTCCATTCAGTCTTTTTTTATTCTCTTCCCTTGTGCAGATGAAAGCATTGCAGCCGTGAAATCAAGAGATGGAATTGAGAAGAGTAATGAGCAAAGAAAAAATGCACACACAATGAAAGTTTACACCGGACTCAATACCCCCTACCTTAGTTTTTTGCATCCAAGTTTCGGAATTACTTTCACCCCGTTTCCTACTAACATTTTTTGTTAGCATTCACTATTGCAAACAATGGAATTGCCAAAAAGGATGAATGGGAAATCGTAATGTGATTGTTATTGGTTCAAAAGAATGTGAGGAAATAGAAAAATAGGAAAGAAGAAGGAGGGAATTCCTCCCACCTGATTTATACCTGCAACTGATTCTCTCGAACTCGATTTCACGTCACAGTTTCCAAAGTCGTCTCGGCACATTATCAAACATGGTTTCGACTACGAGAATTGATGCGAATTCCTAACCCTCTATATAAAGTTCGCCATCAATTGAGAGTTTGATGCAATTCATCGGAAACTATCTAACACCTCATAAGATCACAGAGAGCACAACTACTGAGCATGATTGAAATATTAATGTAGAGTTGAATTTTTAGCCGTTATTTTTCCTGTTCGTTGAGCATTTGCAAGAGTGCACTTCATGAACCCTTTCTGCTTCTCGCCTTGCACGGTTTTGAACTCTCTAACATTTTTCTCTCGTTTTTTTCTGATCTCAGGGTTGATGAGTTTCTTACTCATTACAGTTCTCACGTTTTTAATCAATAATACCGCTTTGAATGATCTCAAAGAAGTACCAATCTATGCACTTTGATTATGACGATGAACTTTTGCACTACATAGAGAGAATACATTACTGCAGAGAACATCAAGTTCATTATTCCTCACTACCCATACCTCGCCTACCTTTCAGGCCGTAAGAACAAGCAACAAAAATCCAGTTTTCGCAATGGTTCAAGAACAGATGAGTAATCCATTTCATCAGTAACCGAAACACAATTAAAAGTGGAAACTCAGTGCTGATTCAGCTGTTTTGCAATACACAGAGATCAGACAATTTTCTAAGAGTTTGTGAGTTTATGCGTGGGCTGGGGAGAGTTCAATGAGGAGTTCTTCTATTCTTTTTTCATTGTCCATCTCGTACTACACACTATAGAGGGACAATTGACATGCAAGAGAAGAGGGAGGGAAGAACTATGAAGTCGAGAACAAGCACTATAAAAGGTTTTGATTCTCCTCCCTTCATTCATTACTCCGATCCTATCTCAATATGATCTCCCATCTGGCTATTCTTCTCCTTTCTTCTACTGCACTCGCTCAATTTAGTGGCCCCGTCCCTTATGGATTGGAAGAGGTAGGTCATTCCTTGAACTTTTTCACTAATAAATATTCTTGCAGCCTCAAGGACCTGTACTCAGAACTGGCAGACATAGAATTGTTCATGAAAGAATCCTCGGACAGGAGGTGATCTTTGATCTTTAGATAGGCAGAACGAAGAAATTGCAGCACTACGGAGATACATACAATGAGCGTCCCTTCGTGCAGGAGACTGAAGGTGAAGGAGGAATCATGAATAGAGGAGGACAGCACTTCACTTATGATGGACCCATTGAAGGAAGAAAAGTGTACATCTACAAGTAAGTGAACCTCATTCGAATGGAGATGAATGTTGAATTAAGGAGAGTGCACACTCCAGTCAGAATCACTGATGGAGTCGTTGAGAAGATTGGAGATGGACAACTAATCAATACTTGGGCTGAGGGAGGATACAAGGTACATTAAGGCATTCTAATACTCATAATCGATTGATTCAGAGTGCTCAGCAACATAATCTCAATGTATTCCATAGAATTGGAAATGATGTCTACCAAGGTATGGGTTATATCCCTTCTGAAAGTTAGAAGTGTAATTTCAGACCGAATTGTCCCTGTGAATGAGGGATTCGTTGTATAAAATCGTTGTCTATTGCCCTGCCATATTTGATCTCAACCGAAGAAGAAATCTCTTGCTCATGTATCTTTACTCGCTAAATAAACTTGATTGATCCCATGTCGAGAACTTGATATCACAGTGAGGGAACTCATAGCATTATTCAGATATATCGAACTGGATAACAGTAAAAAGACGAGATACTAGTGTGTTTCTTTGAGAATATAAATCAAGTAGATACATTCGTAATCAGAAGTAAACTCTTGCAGATTCAGAAACAAAAATGAATATCAGTCTTGCATTCCTTCCCTTCTCTTCTCGTATTGTTCTTTTCTAGGAAACATATATTTAGCTGAAAGACTTATAAACATATATATGACCAACTTATCTAACAAAAACACACGTTGATTGATCAAACACTGTAAGCTTCAAATCGTGGATTACTACTGTAAGAAAATATTGTCAAACTGATCCATGTCCGGTGAATAGGGAGTTTTCGCGGTCATTTTAAAATCTCGTGCAATTTTTATTTATTTTTGTTATTATTGATTGCTCTCATTTTCCTCGATTCTCGGCACTTTAGAGTGCGGTGGATGTCTCTTTATGCGCTCACCCGATAAAGAAATAAAGGGACCTCAATTTGAACAAGTCACAATCAAGATGGAAGAGGACGATACTACTTTCGAGTAACTTTTTAAATTGTTTTGTTGCCTTCTCTATAGTTTGTTAATCTTGATAAGTTTCAGACCGAGTGATTACCCTAATCATGACGTGAAGCTCCTGGATGTCGACCCAAATGTAGCCGAAGAGCAAGTGGAAAAATTCCTCAGGATGGGTCAGTACTTTTGTCATTATTGTTGTAGAAAAACGATGTATTCAATTTCAGGTGATATGCAAAATGCGGAGTACTGGACCGATCGCCTCTTCGCTGTTTCATGGACTAGAGAACTTTCCTCGTGGACTCGCTATGGAAAACTTCTCCAGGTTTGCCTTTTTTTCGCATTGGCAAGACACTTGGCTTGAACTGTAAAACTCTACTGGTTTCAGTATCTCGCTCGTTGTCAGAAATACATGCGAATTATCGCCATCTGTGAACACTTCAACCTCCATACGCAGTTAGTTTACCTTTTTGCACTTTGTGTTCATTTCCTCACCTGCATAAGACTGTGAAACCGCAAATACCTATATCAGCAAATTTATATTGATTAAATAATTTGCAGTCACATCCTGTTCATGCACTACTACGCTCTTGCACTCACAGAGAGGAAGTTGTATCAACATGCGATTGGAGTTCCCTGTGCACAATTTGTTAGTTACTATTTTCATTTCTGATAATTTCACTCTGATGCGAGTTGGTCTCGATTGTCATGTGCATGATTGATTCTAGTTAATTATTCGCTTTTCCAGTTGCTCGAGGATGATTCGATCGATCTGACTGACGTTCCTCTTCAAGAAACGACCACTCTCACAATAGTCGATCCCGAATTCGCTCATGAATTAGGAGATACTATGGAATTGGATATATTCGCTATAGAAAACAATGTAAGTACGATGGAGGTTTAGACACGATACGATCTATTTTTCTTTTTAGCTCCGTTCTGGTCTTCTTCTCTCGCTCGGTCGTTCCTTCCTCCAAACTGAGAATAGAATTGCTGCGGGCAAATGTCTTCTCGCTGCTCATCGATTGAACAAGGCCAATCTCATGGTAGGATGAAGATCCTCTCTGCTACAACACTTTCAATTTTAGGCTGAGAATCTGCTAGTCAAGTATCATCTCCTCCTTGAAGAAGAGAGAGAAGTCTTCATGAAATACGTGAGGAGTTTAATTCCGTCTATCTTTATCAACTGGATATAAGTTTTTTGATTGGCGAAATAATTGTTTTTTAGCGTAAATCTCGCCGTGATGCGAATCCAGTGGCAGCAGCGAGAGATCCTAGAGAATTGGTCAGTCACCACATAATCTCCATTCTTATTGTCCATGAATGCTGGATTCGATCATATTCCTATTGTATATTAGGTACATCGTGCGAATGAGCTCTACGATGACGGTGATATTCTGGCAGCGAATAAGATGACGACGAAACTGATCGATTCCATGGGACTGTATCAGGTATGTGTGCACAACGAGATCGATGCCGATAGAGAATTATTGAATTGTCGCTGCATTTTATCTTATAATTATCAGGACGCAATTCTGATTCACATCGCAACACTCGTTCAATTGGGAGAAGCTCCTAAACTTTTCCTTCTCGCTCATCGATTAGTTGATGCACAACCTGATTGTGAAATGAGTTGGTAAGTAGGAAGGATAAAAAATAAATCCATTTCGATGAACGAAAATATAGAAATGAATTTTGTTCCAGGTATGCCGTCTCTCTCTACTACTATGTGTGCAAGAACATTCAAGCAGCGAAGAGTTTCATGAGTGAGTTTGCTTTCTATCAGAGTTCCAACAATTCTGCATTTTTTTACATTTGTCGATGAGAATAATGCTATAAAACCAACCAGAGTTATTAAAATATTTGTTATTTCGTAATCGCCCTCAACACTCTCCTCATTCGCGATGGTTCAGAGCCTATTTCAAACTGCGATCTTTATTCTGGATTCAACTAGATACAATGACATTGCAGACAAGGCGACGACGATGAATGAGTGTTTCGGAGAGGGATGGCTCGCATTCGGACACATTCTCGCTTATGATTGTGAACACGAACAGGCCATGAATTGCTACCTTAGAGTGAGTGAACAGACGCCAGGAAATGGACGACTTGAATGATGATGAAAATATCCAAAATAATATGAATTGGATACTTATGTCCTTTTTCGCCTAATATATGATTTCTAATCAGAAATGATCGTTAGATGAATGGAGAAATATGAGTTGAAATAATGGATGTGATTCAGGCCGCGCGAGTGCTCGAGAAACGATTCGAACCACTATTGTACATAGCGATGGGACACTGCTACACGAATAACTTCAAGGTGAACTGAAAAATCTGAGACTGTATGGTTGTAGAGCCTGAGACTGTATGGTTGTAGCTTGCTTGTGATTTCTGTGAGGACGCGTGTCTACTCGGGGAGACTTCTCCCATTGTGTGGCATGAGAAGGGAACACTTCTCTATTCCAAGAAGACTTATGATGGTGAGATGAGAGAGAAATGATGACTGACGAATATACACATTGACAGAGTCTCTGGAATGCTTCATTCGTGCGATGACAATTATCACTCGTTCAGAAGAAGGAACAAGTATGGAGGAATTGATTCACAAGTTAGTATCACTCTAATCACGTATTGTTGTTCGTTCTATTCACAAAAAAAAGATTGATGAAATGATGATTGATGAAATGATCTTCTGTGCAGGCCACTCGATCCATTCTGGGAGCCTCTATTGAACAATCTCGGCCATGCAAATAGGAAACTTTATCGATACAAGGAGGCTATCGCGTGTTACCAGTACGTTTAAAAATATTGCATAAGATGAATCTAACACAATATCTCTGAATAGAATGATGAATTGATGTGATTTCAGAAAGGCCCTCCTTCTGGTTCCCCAACAAGTGACTACTCTCACTTCACTCGCATTCACTTATGCATGCATGGAGGTATCGTTCATTATTTAATATTTTGCCTTCAACTGTTTTTTTTCACTTTTTAAATTATTGCTAGTATAATTTGTGATTCAGAAGTATGAGATGGCTACTCAATACTTCCATCAGGCACTTGCAATCAAGCCATTCAGTCAGGTAATTATACCAACGCATGAATATATCCAATGTTGATTTTTCAGTTCGCCAAGGCCGGTCTGGATGCATTGATCACTCAGCAAGCACATGTAAGTAAATCAGGGATGGGAAAAGGGATTGTGCGATCATCGAGGGGGGGGGTGAAAAGAGGGTTATTGAAGTACAATAAGTATTGATTCAGTTGACAGTGGAGGAGACTCGTAAGAAGATGGATGGTTCATTGAGTTTGGATGAATTGAAAGGAGAATTGTATTCGGCCAGAGATCCATTCGTGAATAAGGTGAGCATCTATTGATGTTTATACTATAATCACGATTATTTGCAGGCGAATAAGATGGTTTGCGAGAATATGAAGCGTGATTTCGTACCGAGAAGACATCCCAATCTACTGTGTAGATGCGAAGAGTGGTAAGCATATTTATTCATTTATTTTAATAGTTAAAATTTATTTATTTACTCGTCACAAGATATTCCTTTTCAGTAATGGATGTGGTACAGATGAAGTGATGGTCACACCGAGTACATCGAGAGACGACCATGAGAGATGTACAAGCACTAGTTAATTCCCCCTCCCTCCTTCCAATGCTCTCCTTATGATTTCACTGATGATTATACATGGTATTTCTTCTTCTTTTTTATACTATCGATTTCACATCGCGCTATTTCTTGCTACGTAATGTTAATAAGCTATATCTCCATTTTTATGAGATCTTTATGTTAATACGGGTTGTTTTCCACAGATTGTGACACATTTATGGAGTAAATACATTTTTATCATCTTTTCAAGCCGCAAAGTTTACAAGCAATGGGAAATGTTTAAACCTGACAGTGTGAGAACCAATCCGGAGAAGGCAAGGGGTTATGGTAGGCAATGAGGATGGGATACGGTAGTCGATATGTGACTGAGAACGGGGTTATTAAATGCCTATGATGGGAGGGGAGAAGGAGTCTAATAAGAGTAGAAGTGTCTAGTAGTAGGAGTGAATGTATCTGTTCCAGTATCAACGGGGATGAATCTCCCATGAGTACCGGGTGAATGAGGAAGGAAAGCAGTAGAGGTAGGAGATACTGATCGAACGTCTACTGAGAGAAGATCACCACGGGGAAGGGTATTCTGGAAGGGAGAAATAGATGATATGATTGATTTAAGGAGGATGTAGCATAATATTCAAATTTTAACTTATTCCGAGATTTATGGATAGTTCATTCACTTTAGAAGGGGCGTAGTATTGAGTCGATGCCATCTGAGATCGTTGAGTAGCCATGTAATCTTCCTTCTCACGTTGTTGCTGTAAACGGTTACTCATTCAAGAATTTATTCGATCTCTAGACTTCTAGCAAGAAAATACTGAAGATCTAAATCTTCTCGCTATACATGCACTAACGATCCCACTTACTTCAAGATAAGCATTCTCAGCAGCATTTCCTCCCCTTGTGAAGAAGATCATTGTAGTGAGAATAACACCGATCATCATTGAGAATGTGAGAATGAGCATTCCCAAACCAGCGAGATAGAAGGAGTAGCCATATGTCTTCTGAAGATAGATTTTTTGTTTGGGGGTGTCACAGATTAAATATGAAGTTATTCCTACATTGAAAATATTGGGTTACCTCGAAAGTATTCTTTATTCCGATGAGGTATTTGCTCTCGAGCATCTCTGCATTGATCATGAAGACTGCGAGACCAACGGTGAGAAATAACCCTGTAAGAGAGGAGAAATTGGTATTTGATCGATGACGAGCTATTCGTCGATTCAGAAAAGTAGAGTTCGAAATACGGGTAATCGTCTCTTCATTTCCCACACTCTCTCACCGGTCAGAGTAGCGAGAGAGTGTGCGAAATGAAGAAAGGATTACCCGTATTTCGAACTCTACAGAAAACGTCTACCGTCTATATAAGCTATTTTTCAAAAAGATAGATGTAACTCACACGCCATGAATACTAAAACGTCGTAGATGATTGTGGTTATTCTCAATTTCATCGGTTTGAATATTCCAATGAGTGAAGACACGACGGCCATTATACCAAAGGCCATCGAGATGAGAAGAAGAACGAGAACAGCGTAATGCCAACCTGAAGAGGGGATTGATCTTTGATCTCTGGTTTTGTCTCACCAAAGAAATAAGGAGTACGAAGAAGTTTCTTCCTGCAGTCTCCAATGAGTAGGAAACGGCAGACGTCAACCTCAATTTACTTTGAGTTTTATCTTTAGTTTTTTTTTGCGTGTTTTGATGATTGATATAGGAATCGTTGTGAAAATGGAAGAATACCTTCTCATAATAATTGATGAGATTGTCACTGAAGATATACCAGCATTGAGCTCCAGTCTGGCAGTAACTCCACAATCCCGATTGAACGTATCGATTCGCGTCGAGATCTTCTGCTACCTAAACTTACATCGTAACACAATCTCCATGTTATTTCTATCGAATCACAAAGTCTTTGATGAGAAACTTAATCGAAATACTTGAAAAAATTGAGAATACCTGCCATGCGGGAGTGATCACTCCAATGAAAACGAAGAAATTTGCGAGAAGAATGGAGGCAGCTGAAGCGACCTGAAAGAGAAACAATGGATATATTCCATTTGTGATATTTCGAGTGCTTTTTTCATTTTCTTCTTTTCGAAATACTGTCGAAAATATGAGCAAATGTTTGGGATCAAAGGCTCACTTGTGTTTGAAATAACCGATTATTCCAATTGAAGCGCATTCTGCAATGAACAGGATCGAGTTATGAACGTTGCAAGAAAAAAAGTTAATTGGAAAGCATGAAAAATTCACAGGAGCAAATTTCAAGTAGAGATTCGATTTTCTTATTAAAAATCTTTGAGAGATATGGATGTCGATTTGAACGACTGATTGCGAGAGATCGAAGAGGAAACCAGTGAATGGCCTTTATTGAATGAGACATGGGAGGAAGCACGAATGAAAGTGAGGAGGTGAATATAATTAGACCCGTTGAATGAGAGAGAAATGAGCGAGAGGAAGAGAGAGATGATGTGAATGACTCGTCTAATTTGATCTATTCAATCGAATAAATTAATAATAAGATCGTGGAGTGGCAGGAAGAGGTTTCATTGCGAAATGTTGATCAATCGAAGGAGTCGAAGAGGGAAATTGATGAGATGAACGATAGGATGGCTGAAAGGAGAAATCATTCAAGGAGAGATCGAAGGAGAGGGTACTTACTTGGAATGAGAATGTCGGGTCCAGCACGTCATTAGAGGTCGCCATGCGATAATCGTCTCTCTGGAAGAAATATCTGTATTTCAATGTTTTGCGTTTTATCTCGTCTAGGACTGTACCCTACTTCTGTATCTTTATACACTACTCCTACTGATTTTCATTCCCATTTCTATGATTTCACATACCGAATTATAAGTGTAAGCAGTCGATTGACTTTGATGTCCCTTCGCCATTCTCTGCAATCCTCCAGATGCTGAAGAATCGCTAAGAATCCTGAAGAACTATCTATTACAATTATTATTATGATTACTGATTCCGACAAATCAGGAGTAAATGCGATCCCACCTGATAAGATAAACGATAGAGAATGCGATGGATATCAAGTAGAAGATGGAGGCAACGAGGGCGAGATAGAACGAGTAGCCAATATGTTTCTAAGAGATCAAAGATCAATCTAGAGAGGGGGAGAGGGGTAAAACCTCGTAGATTCCTGATACTGATACGGTGTAGAATCGATACTCGACCATGTGAGAAAGAACGAGAAAAGCAACGAGAAGAGCGAATGAAGTCAGGGCTAAAAAATATTTCACATTCAGTTTACAATTATCTGTTCTGAGAATTTGAAAGCAGTCTCAAAAGTTGTGAAACAGAGATTATCAGATTACAGAAACAAAAGTTCTCACTTGCAATGGTCATGAAGACTGTGAAGACAATCACTGCTGTTTTCTGAACGCTGCCTGTAAAGATTTTAGATTTTCGATTAAAAATTCCTTCTCCCTACGCGTGACCGTTTGAATAAGTTAGCAAACTTTTTCTTCGATTAATAAGTATAGAAGATTAAAACCTAGATCTTACTTGAATTAGAGACGCAGAATGAGATGAGAGCAATGAGGACGGAGACTTGAACTGCGAGGAAAATATGGAGAAGAGTTCGTTGCCATTCTGGAATGTTAGAAGGAATTAAACTATTGAAGACTCATGAAGGAAGATAAGGAAGATCTCCACTTGTAATAATTTCTAGTGGGTTATCGATGAAATAGAGTGCACAAATAATTCAAGAAGCTAGACTGTTGAAGAATTTCAACGAAAGATAGATAGTCATACTCTTTCAAGAGATGAATTCGAATGTGTAATTGCCTAATTCAAGCCTACACTAACACTCGGTTGGAATTACGTGAAGAAAAAAGGGATATTATTAAAACTAACGATAGAATGCAGGTGTTCGATAATGCGATACATCGGGACTTGAGTAGAAATCGAAATCAGATTGGGAGAACATCCAAGTGCATGTGTACATTCCATTCGGTCTGCAAAAAAGAGCATTTTCACAAAATTAAGAGCTCATTAATAAATTTGCAATCAACTGCGTAGAAAAAATGATCGCACTCCCTATTTTTCAATGCTTTCTAGTCGGTCTGACAGCGGTAGAGAATATGTCAAACGAAATCATTGTTTTTGATCACGATCATGCGTGGGCCATTTTGAGTCAGTGAAAAGGTCATAAAGAGAAGGGAAAGCGGATAAAGAATAGTTACAAACCTCGTCTGACACGTAATCCACAGCCCATTCTGAACCCATTGAAGTAGCTCACGAGCGAATGTTACCTGCACATATTATTATTTACTACTGTGATGATAAATCGATCTGCCATCTACCCTTCTTCCCTTCTCGTGCTCTTCTGGCTACACTAAGAAGACAACAGTAATTTACTACGATATTTCGCGGAATTAGATATTTTCAATTCAATACATTGTAATTTCAGCCTGATCTTGTGCAATATTAATGATTGTTCAGACCTGCCAAGCGGGGGTCGCCAATGCCACCCATAACATGATGAATCCAATGAGAGCAAAGACGAAAGATGGAATTTGGAGGAGAACCTTCGGTGAAGACGGAGAAGGAAGTGGCATCTGAAGAGAATGTTGAGAACTCTGCCAAGATGGAACAATTGCCCGGATTGAACTAACAATTTCGAACTCAAAGTGGACTAGACACATACAGAGTAATGAAGTAGACTGGATATCTCTTGAGATGAGAGAATAGACATGGATAGAAGGAGGATAGAGAAGGGGTAGATCAACAGTGGCAACTCTCTCCAATACAATCAACGAGTTCACTTGAGCGTGAATAGACAACAATAGTTTTTACTCTCGAGTACCATGTGACTGTGGAGCAGAGACAACTTTCACTGGAGAAGAAGACTCAATCGGTCGATAGATCAAGAGATTGGATAGAAATTACCATTGTTGATTGGAAAATGAACTAATGCGTGTAAGAACGGTGCAAAGGAAGGGTTTATCCTCATAGAATGGAGGGAAAAGGTGGTCATTGCGTGTGAGGCCCCTTGAATGTCCTTGAATCCATTCCTATTTCGCCCCTCACTCTTTCACTCTCTACCTCTTCCCTTCTCTCTCTCTCTCTCTCACTAGATGGAAAGGGGAGATTTATACGGGAGCAGATCATTCTGCCCTGAGGGAGAGAGGGAGGAGGAGGGAAGGAAGGGTCGGGGGGGGGGGGGGGGGGGGGATGGTCAGGAGTTATGAGATCCATCCTTCTTAGTACTGTGGGGAGATGCACTAATATCCTCGGTTTCTCTAATGAACGGCTGATCAGAGAAAGGAAAGAAGAGAAAACATTCAATCCCAGTAGGGAGTTACGAGTAGTCATGGAGATGAGAGAGTATGGAAAGAGAGGAGAGGGAAGAGAAAGAAAGAGAAGGTAGGGTGAACACTTCTTGCATGTGAACGCTCCCATTATCTCGTATGAATCGAGTTGAAGAGAGAGTTCATTCAATCGAGAGAATACAGAGAAACAGACAATTGATTCATCCCCTTACTCTTTCCTACTTCAATTCTCATGAAATGACGTGTGAAATTGGTTACGATATGGAATGGCTTTATTCAGATAGTTATCGATCAATATGACCTCGTATTACCGTATTCTCCGTATAATCGATTATCCCTGATAGGGTCTACCGTAGCTGGATCGATGAGTGTAGACAGGGGGAGGAGGGGGTTCCGGTCTCGGTTCAGGTTCGGGTTCAGGCTCCGGTCGGGGCTCGGGTTCAGGCTCGGGTCTTGGTTCAGGTTCCGGTTCGGGCTCTGGTCTTGGTTCCGGTTCGGGTTCAGGCATGGGAGGAGGAGGTCTAACGTATGAGTTTCTACCGTATCCTCCACCTCCTCCATATTGATTCATGGGACGACCGTATGAGCTTCCTCCACCGTATCCTCCTCTACGGTAGTTGTTGTTGTTGCCACCCCAGTTACTGTAATCAGCCAATCGATAAAAGTCAATATTCAATTAGATACTCACCCTCCTCCATTATCGTAATCCATTCCTCCTCCTCCTCCTCCGCCTCCTCCGATTCCTCCCGATGGATTCCAACTACCGAATCCACCTCCATCATTGAATCCTGGTGGTGCACTGCAAGGAGAGATTTAGGATAGATCGACCAGATGAATGCACTCACGTCAACACCACGACGAGAAGGAGGGATAAGGCTGCTAGAGTAGCAGTCGATATCATCTGAAATAAGGAATGAGATCGGTATGAGACCAACGGAACAAAGAAGGAATGAGTGTGGGTGGAGAAGAGAAGTGAAGAGTATCAATGATATTGGCTGAACTGATTGAGAGTAATGAAGAGAAGGGAGGAGGAGATACAGCCTAACCAGTCGAATGATACAGTCGATTCTCTATCACTTATCTACTGTACTCTAAGCACTCGAACTCCATTTCGATTCGATCCCTTACAGCAATGGGAACTTAACGAATACAGCCAGTTTTTCGCTAATCAGTCACACCTCCTCTTCATAGTTGGTTTGGTGGTTAGTCATAGAAAGCGAAAGATCAAAGACCAAATGCTACAATTTGTTCAAAAAGAGTAAAATTAGAGCGTGGGCTAACAAGGAGATATTGAGATAGGTAAATAATTATACATAGCAGCAGCGGTCATTGAGGAAACTGCAGAAATGAATCACCCTAGCAAGTTTCAGTTGTTCTCATTAGATTGGCTATCTTCTTTCATCTGTGAGCTTTACAATTCAGTACAATAATTTATTGTTTGATTCTTGGTTTAGTACTTGCTAATGTTATTCGTTCTCAATGTCTTCCCCTTTCCGGATATTCCCAATTTATTTCTTCCTCCTTCTTTAATGGACGGTGAATAATATCTAAATTGATCTTTGATCTTTTCTTCTGGATTCTTTCGTACCACAATAATTGCGGTCTCTATCCAAATCACTGCGAAAAGGCAAAGGAACTGAAATAATCACTTCAATTTCATTTGATCTCATGATGATTACACCGAAAAATTGATCTGTTTTGTTCAGAGAAAAGAGTAACAATAAAAAGGAATGGCACGCTTACTCTAACTGTTCTTCTCTCACTGTAATTTCCTCCAACCACGAGATATCTCCATCCCGATTGACATTTCGATGATTTATGTTGATTCAATTCAATCAATTCTTTGCTTCTCTGGATCTTTAGCACTCATTGTAGAATGAAGAGTTAGAGTGAATTTTGGAGTTTTAGAGTAAAGAGAGAGAACATCGATAAGGCTCGACAAGGAATGAGAAGGAGATAATTTGTTCAAGTGTTATGGAGAACTAGATAGGTATTCACATTTCTTTATCCGAAAAGTCACGTACAACGAATTTAGCAAGGTTTGGTGGTGTCGATTATTCCGTTCCACGATTTCCACACCTACAATCTGTTCATCCCTCATATCGTAATCATTGATTACCTTGGGATCCTCAATACAGAGTGCTCCTCCTCCTCTTTGTGTCTGTGATTCCTGTCTATTGATATCTCCCACACAAATCAGAGGTTTCTTTGAATTATTTGACACTCCCCATTTCGAATGATCTTTCGACGACTTGAAGGTGTTTCCATTCAGATCGATTGAAGAGATGTCAAGGACCTGAACCAGGCAAATTTCAATGAATCGATCGATAATCGTACCGTAACATTCGTCGAACACGTTGAATCCATATTCGTCGCAGCTCCATTCAACCAAGTCTCCACTGAGAGAGGAACCTTCTCGTCTACTGCGATCAAATCTCTCCATAGATCTAAAACGATTTCGTTTACTCTGAGGATCAATCTATAGATTTTTTCTATTGGCCTCACCAGCATTGAATTGCCTGTGTTTGGCGAATGAAGTAAATTCCTGTCCTCCGGCTGTCTTCAACTCTTTCTTAGAGGTGAATTCCTAAAATAGGAAGGTTAAAATCTATTCTGTTTTATTCCCAAACCTTTTCCTTTCTAGTGTTGAGTGAAGTTCGGTCGGCAATCACTGAAGTCAGATTTTCGTATCTGAAAGAATGTGAAACATCTCCAGATGCAAACCGTATTTGAAACTGTTAACTATTTGAACAGGATGGGTCTTCGAAAATTTTGTTCTTGCAAAATGAAAATACTTGGTCTTGAAATCCTCTGGAATATTGAAGGAATATGCATTGATCATCATGTATCGAAGCTGTTCCACTGAAGAAAAAACCATAGGAATGAAATATTCTCACCAAACGGATGAAATAATCTCACCGATATCATTGAGATCACTCGACTTCATCGATAGACAGATCATCGACTGCCCGTATTTAGTTGCCGTATCGGGATACGAATATTCCTCTGAATGGAGAGAAATCGATATTATGCAAATAGTAGATCATACCAGTAGGAGGAGGAGGGTAATTGGGCATGGAATGCTGAATCCAGATGCCAGTGTTAGCATCGAATGCGAGTACTCCCTTGAAGAGTATCATCGTAGAGATCAAAGATCATTTAACCTTGATGTGTCCTCTGTATCCCTCAGTCTTCGATGTATTAGGGGCGTCGTCGTTGTACATTGCATACATCAACTTCTGAATCAATCGATCGATAACGCTACTTCACTACAGTATACCTTGTCATTTCCACCGTAGATCTGTCCAATTGAAGATCCAATCGCACTCTTCAGTGATTCGATCGGTTCAGAAGAGATCGTCCAATTGGGGTTGAACTGGGAAAATACGGTAAGTCAATATTGTAATGATTGATCTACCTTATCGATGTAGGCAAAGTTGCGTCCAGTGGTCGAATCTTTCACATTCGATGGCAGTTTGTAAGCCATGAACCTGAGGAGTACGGTAAGAGTGGACTACCGTAGATAAAGGAGATACCAACCAGTCCACATCCTTTCCCTGTAGATTCTTACATGATACCGCAGCATCTGAGAGGGTGAAGGAGCCGATCGATAGAAGGATGATCGAGATAAGAAAGACCATCTAGATTACGGTAGGTAGGTCAATCTAAGGGTGGCATGGCTTACCTTGGATGCTTTCCAGTGAAGGAACGAGCATGGCAAAAGAGAGAACGATCCATATAAAAGGGATGATTCAGCTGAAATAACTGAGGGAAACTTGTATCTATGACGGAAACAGATTGGTAAATAGAAGAGATACGTTGGAAAGAGAGGAATGAAGGAACACGGTCAATTCGTTCTGATTGTCCAGCTTCTTTATGTCTATCTCTATCTTTACTATTACTTTCTACGCAGCCATCAATTCCCCTGTTGAATAACTCTTGCCTTGATTTTGTAAAAAAATAAATTCACTTGAGAAACTCTTCTTAATCTTCTGGAAACAACATTAATCGAATACAAAGCACGAATATTCAACAATTAAACGACAAATGATCGAAGTTGTTAGAGGGAATTATGAGAACCGGGCGGAAAAAGCAGTCCGTTACAAACTTATCAAAGGTCAGAGATTTCATGAGGTTTATGGGTGTATGCAAAAAGGAAGCAGATAACTAAACACAACAACAGGGAAAGGGAGTATAGATTAGAATGGAGATTCCATCAAGAGTACTCTGAAGGGGAGGGTACTGGGAATGGATTGACTCTCCTTATTATGCATAATATCTTCTTAATTAACTCTCAATGCAGCAATTTGTTCGAGGAGTTCAGCCTCTTTATGTATCTTATCCAATTGATTCAACTGAAGAATCTCTCCAGCATCTTGTCTCTTCTTCAATGCTTCGATGTCAACAATCTGAAATCAACTTGTTATAATCAGTTAATTAATGACGAGATCACATCCAAGTACTGTATTCGTAGGATAATTGCATACCTTCTTCTGTAGATTCATAATCTTTCTCTCGTTCTCACTCATCACTGGCTTAGCAGTCGCCGTAGTTTCCAGTGCACCCTTCGAACAACCTGACGAAGAATTCCATTAGCTGATTAAATCAGGGGACCTATCCTCTCGTTTGCTATCTTTCACAACAAAACGATGCTTCAATTGTTCAACTATAAACTGTCTTACCTTCCTTTCTGAGATGAGGTGGGACATAGGCCGATGCCTTAGTGACTGCTCCAGCAGGTACAGCTGGAGCTCCATCCCCTCCTCTTCCCTTCACGAGAAGACCCGCAGCTGCCTACAATTACATCATCATTCATCATATCGATCCATTACCGTACTCACCTTCTCATCCTTGGTCAGTTCTCTCACGGGGAAGGGATTGTACACTCCCGGCAGTTTACGGAATGACACCTGTAATCGATCGATCTACTTTCTACCCTACTCCCTCTCTACCGTACCTGCCACAGTTCCTCAGCGGGAGAGGCATACGCCACCTCATTCATCATTCTTCCCTTGTAGTTCCACAGTCGATAGCAATTGTCGATTCTGAGTCGGGGGCAAGTGGTGGCAGTCATGAAGTGTTGACCATCGGGAGACCATTCCAGATGAGTCGTGTTAGGAACAGCAATCTGATATATGTAATCATCACTTCCCGATACATGGAAGATATCTTTCTCCGACTATCTCACCTCAATAAGGAGCTTTCTGCTCTCTGTATCCCACACTTCGATCTTTCCAGTCGCCAGATTACCGAAGCCGCACACGAGCAGAATATTACCTGCAAATAAATATAAATAAAACTCTTTTTAAGAATCCTAATTTTAATATATTAATTGTTTTATAGTAGAACTGACCGAAGGCGTTGTAGTGGATCTCGTTTCTGGGTCCTTCGTCGATGTTGAACACGACCTCTGCACGAAGATTGTACCAAGTGACCTGAAAGAGGGAAAGAGAGTGAGTTGAGAGAGGGATTGATTCACTCACTCTAGCAGGCATGTATCCATAGCAGACAGCGAATTCACGTCCATTCGGATTCCATTTTGCCTGGTAGACGGGACCATTCTTACCGAGGGGAACTTTGCATGCGTCACCTGACAGGATAATTATATTTTCTCTATATCCACAATTTAAAACCTCCATATCTAACTATAAAAAAAGAAAAAGGGTACTAACCAGTCATGACATTGACCAGATGTACAGTCTGTTCTCCGTAGTACGATTTGTTCGAAGAATCTACATCAACGGCAGAGAGAATGAGAAGGGCCGTTCCTGTAATTTACAGAATTCTTATCCCGCTCTTTAATCGTGAACAATAAATAGAATTTTTCGATAGTTAGGCGAACCTTTGATATTCCAGTTGAACTTGGCGGAATCAGACTTGAAAAAGGTCTTGTTAACAACGATTGAAAATTCCTTGTCCAGACGACGAACTTGCACTACTGCTGGTTTGCCCTGAGGAAGGAGTAGGAAGTGAGAATAGATCGATTCAGATCCCAACTTTTGTTTTTTTTTACATTTGACAAGGGCAGGCGAACTTTTTCTTCAATATCTAACTAATTTACAGCATTTTAAATAAGATGGCCAACTCACTCCATGAGCAGCAATGTAGACAGCGACACTGAGATTCTGTCCAGGGGAGAGGGCGAATCCCTCCATCTTGGGAAGAACCAACTTGTTATCGTACTTCTCTGCAATTTTTTTTCATTTCAAAACATTATTGTTGTTTGTGAAATAATTTCAAAATTATTTTCAAATACTGTTAAAAAAAAACTAACCGAAGAGACTGTTCTTGTGAACAAGAAGCTCGGATCCGACTAATCTCACGGCAATCGTCTCGTCATCGGAGAACTGAGGACGCCATTGAGACTTAAAGGAGAACATCATTAGATGGACTATCTAGAAGTACAAGAACGAACAGTTAATCTTTCATGCGAATTTCAGCATGTTTATTATTTTCATATAGTCGAACCTGCTTCTGAGCAACGAGAGTCGTGAGATGCTCGCCCGTTTGCATATTCCATATGCGAAGATTCGGGTCGGGAGATTTCTTCTCACCGTCCTGAAATATGTGTATATGATATCAAAGACAAAGGCAAGAAACCAACATATATGCAAATTGGCTTGAATGAGTGGTTACCTTGGTGTTATAGGTGGTGTATGGTTCCCAAGTGAGAAAGAAGGAATCCTTGGGGGAGAACATCAACTCGGCTGTGCGTTTCAGCTCTGCAGAGAGTATGACACGACCCGTAGACGCCTCGATCACACATGTTCTGTAAAATAATGCATGGAGAGCGGATTGAGATCGGATAAAGCTCAATGAGAGAGACGAGAGACAAATCCTTACTTGACTGAGTCGCAGTAAGCGAAGAACCGTCCGGTGTTACTCCATTCAAAGACGCGGCAAGGATTAACCTTACCATTCCTGAAAAGCATACTTATTATTTTATAACAATATCACCTCGATCGCATCAAGAATGAAAAGATAAATGCTAAATATGTATTCGAGAAATAAAGCTCACTCTTTGTCCTCGAAGACGGCCTCGCTAGGTTTAATACCCCGTTTCACGCCGAAACCAGTGGATCCGCGGTCTGAATTAATCAAATTTTGAACATAAACCCGTGAAAGAGCTCAGAAAACGAGTTTCGTTGCCCCAACATAATGACGAAATTCGAAAAGAGGAAAACATAAGTAAATAAACTCACAGGCGTAGATGATGTTCTCACCCATGGTGGTATCTGAAAAGGGCTATGTTTGTAGAACAAAAATGCGTGAAACTGAGCCCTATAAAACGAGTAATGGCGACAAGAGTGAAAATTAACGAAAATGAAATGAGAACCGTGAATTGATGTGAAGAATTCCCGGCTTGGGAAAAGGCGGTCGAGAGTACACCATCTACTGGAGATTACGGTAGCATTATTTGACTGTGGTGGGGATTTTTTCGCGAAATTTCGCACATTTTCATGCATTTATTTCCACGTTTATTGCTCCATTTCGTTTTGTTTCGCTGTAGTGTATGATCTATCATTGCTTACAGTGTCTATCAAATGGATCTCACTGATGTTCCAGACGACGCTGGATTTTCATCTTTCTGTGAGCGTACCTCCCACGAATTCTTCTTTCATTCCCTTTCTCCTTCAGTTATCGACTACAAGCATCCCAGTTTGAAGAATGAAATCGCAGCACCAGTGGAAACGCTTTCTATCAATAAGGAGACATTCTCCACCCCTCCGGTGGGTTAATTTTTTACTGGTTTGCGTTGCATGACACTTTATTGATGTATGTTGTAGGAGACTACGACGTTGTCTCCTTCCACTTCCACTCTTTCCCTCTTCACAGCTACTCTTACTCCAGCTCAAGCGACGAGAACACTCGTTCTCAAGAGGAAATTATTCGATAACAATCAGGTGCTTTTTCAATCATTTCAAATTGGTCAATAATAGACTTGTTGAGGAGGAACTAAAGGCTGCTATTGCATTGATTACTGAGGAAGAAAGGTACGATCTACAGGATCTTGAGACCTTTGCTATATATTTCAAGAAGCAGAGAATGCAGTACGGTGAGTGGCCTACCACAGAGTTATATCTTATTTTCGACCCACCCGTTCAGGATGTACACAGCACGATATTGGTGTGGCATTGGGAAGGAAATACGGTACTGAATTTTCACAGACTACAATTTCTCGATTCGAAGCACTCAATTTATCATTCAAGAACATGTGCAAGCTCCGTCCTCTTCTAAAGGTATAATCATCTGTTTACTCGTAATCATCTTTATATTTTGAGGAGTGGTTGGAGGAAGTGGATCACTCAATGGCTCAGGGTCAATCCATAGATACATTCCTCCAGAGAGCTCCGACCTCCCTTCCCTCTGTAGGTACATCTTTCTCTCTACAATGTAGCTGAGTGCCAACTGATTAAGGAAGGTGAAAAGACAACGGATGGTAAATCGAAGAAATGCGATAAGAACGATGGAAGACAGAGAAAGAGAAGAACTTTTATCGATGAGTATCAGAGTGTCAAGGTGAGAGTTCAATTGAAAGCCATTTGATGGAGACCATTTTGAATTTCAGCTAGTAGAGGAGTTTGCATTAAACAATCGTCCAACTGGACATCAACTAACTGATCTCGCAGATAGACTCAAACTGGATAAAAATGTTAGTATCGTATTCATTCTCTTGATTTCAATCAATAATTGGAAGTAGATATTTGCAGGTGGTTCGTATTTGGTTCTCCAATCATCGTCAAAAGATTCGTAAGATAGAAGATGAGAAGATTACTCTGGAGATGCATATTAATCGTGATGAAACGGAGGACATTAATTCTCCCATTCTACTGTAGTTCGCAACATTTATAGTAATTTCGTAGAGATAGTGACAATGTATTAGCTTGCAGCTTGTTTTGTATTTCCCGGTATGCTAATTTTTTTTGCAATCTTTCGGTTTTATCAAAATTATCCCAGTTTTATTCTTAGTTTGTTTTAGTTCTTCACATTTCTCTTACTGCATTATGAACGAATTGTCACTGTTTCCCATTTTCAATGTTGATCTCATTGTTTGTTTGAATATTATTCATTTTACCCGATGAAGATGCAATCTTCATTCACTTTGACTCTCAGAATGACAAATGTATAGGTCTAGACCTAATTGATCTACCTTATTCCCATTGGATTTATCTCTTATCTAATGAATGGGTGTGATAGTCAAAGTTGGCACTATTCACAATGTCTCTCCTTCTCTTTCCCCTCTTCTTCTCTCTTTTTTCTCTCACCTTCATTCCGGTTTTGATAATCGCCAAGCACTACACGAATATGGAAATACGTCTGTCTATCCGATTGGAAAGAAGTGAGAGAGAAAACGAACCATCCATCATTTTGATACATTTTTCGAATTCTCACCCGTTCGCTACATGATTATTCAGTTGATCGGGGGTATTTATCCCCCCTTCAGTTTACCATAATCTGTCGAATGGACATGTATTTCGACAAATGTCGTTCTAGAGATGAGCAATACATATTTAGTTGATCGATGCTTAGTATCCTTCCTCCAGTATTCAGATAGTCTAGAGAGATATCTTGCCTCTTTCTTCTTTCATCAATTCTAATTTGCCTGAGGGAAAGAAAGAGGAAGGAAACAACTGGCGTAATGGATTCATTCTCCATTGTAACGAGAGAAGTCCCACACGACTCTCTCTCTTTTCTCTTCCCAGTCTTCTTCATGCAAATACACTCCTATCCATTTCACAATCCCCTTCACGAATACGGTATATCACTCTCCTCTATATCTCATTCGAGTCTCTCTCCGATCTCTTCTCAGTTTTTTTCGTATCAGTCAAACGTGTGCTGATTAGAAAACGAGAGTCATTTGCATGGGAGGAGAGAAGAATGGATTGATAATGAGCAGAAAAATCAATTGATTTTCGAGTGGACAACATTTTCCCCTTCAACTGATTATGAATTCACTTCAATCGAACTACGAATTGATTCTCTCAGGACGAATTGAGACAATAGAGAGAGAGAGACGGGTTGGATTTATGATGGATTAGATTGATTGCTTCTCTCAATACTGATCTGATTTATTCCCTACCATTTGATCTTTAATCTTTCTCCAATTCATTCTGCCTATCTCCTTCTCGAATATTGCAACGATAGCTCGTTCTCCCTCTTCGAAGCCAGACTCTTTTCATGATTCCATATGCAAATATTCTCTCGTATTCCCATTGCTCTCTTCGTCTAACCATCCCCTTCTCTCTCTCTCTCTTCTACCTTTTCTCTATTCACGACTTCTCTCGTCAGCCATATGTAAACGAAGTGGAATTGAGTGTGGAAGAGAGAGAGAGAGAGAGCACGATCACTCCAATTTCACCATTCCGTTTCCACCAATTATTGATCAATCAATTCCCATCTACCATACCTCCCCCCTTCTCCTCTCCCCTCTTCCGGATATCATGATACTCTCTCCCTATCATCTCCATTCTTCTTCCTCCTCTGATTCCCTCTCATCTTCTAACTTTTCACTTCGTTTTCTCTTCACCCGCATTACAACATGCAATGCAAATGTTTATTCCACTGCCGCCTTTTCCCGTCTCTCCTCCCTCCTCCCCTCCCTTCTTCCTCTCTCCCTCTCTCCCCCCCCCTCCCTCCCCCTC
>LS486773.1:0-14653 GCA_900490705.1 Pristionchus arcanus | reverse complement strand
CCCTCTCGCGATCTCCGTCTGCGAACCACTTTGAGTATCCTTGCTCCTAGAGCAGATGAATATCCTCCCCCGTAATTCCTGAAACTAGGGGTGTCCAGTTTTTCAGAAATGCGCAGCATTCGAAAGCTCAGCTCCGGGACGAGTATACTGGCAGTGGTTGACTGTCCATGGCACTCCGAAGCTTTAGTTACTCACCATACTCGTCACCATACCTCCATACTTCCACTTTCTCGAGACCCCATCCTTTAATGAGAGCGTACTTCGGATACCTAAGCTTGATCAAAGCCCAGAAAACGGCCCTGATTGTATGCGCCAGTTCTTCGCACTGCTATATCCTTCTCAGCCTCACCGCTCACTTTCATTGGTCGCCTCCAAAATCATCGTCACAAAGTCAAGAATCGCAATTCCAAGCGCATATTTCTGATGTCCGCGCTAATTGAAGATTGATGCGCGTTAGCGCTCACTCGATATCCACTCACCTTAGCAATTATCAGATTCCAGGGATTGCAATTTTCCCGTTACTTACTTACTTAGTTACTTAGTAGATCCTCTTCAGCGGGCGAGGCCGCGTGGATCACAATCCTTCCATGTGTTTCTATCGCGTGTGCGTGTTGTCCAGTGCTGGTAGGGCGCGCTTAGAGCAGACGATCGAGTAGATTGTCCAGTGCTTCCCGCCATACCTGCTCGTTGAATTCAATTTCCTGCCGTTTCGATGCCGATTTCACCTTCCTCTCGTTATGCAGGGACACTGTTGGTACAGTGCTCTCGAACTTTCCTTCTGGAATTTTTGCCTCAGCAACCCCTCCTGTGCTCATTGAGGTGTGTGCTTCTGCTCCTGCAGCTCGAGAACTCCGATCTTCTTTTGCGAACAGCGTCGCCGTTGCTACCGAAATATGATGCGCTTTAGCCGTGCTTCTCTCCGGCTGGAAATTTTGTTTCTGCTGTACTCACTACTGCATGAGTGGCCATCAGTCCTTGTTCCGCCTATGCCTTCTCCATGATATCGTCGCAAGCACATCCTACTTGCTTGTGATTTCCATGCATCGCCCTATAGTCCCTATTCTCCATCACATCTCTTTTTTCTGCTCACTCACAACCTCAGCTCGGTCGCCTCCCTTTCACACCTTGAAATCTGACGTGGCTTGAATATCGAGCAGATCTCCAAACCCTTAGCCTGATAACGTACCGTTAATGGTGGGATCTTCCTCGGTGATTTCATAATATGAATTCTGATAAGACAATATCCTTCGGAATCTACCGTGTGTGCCTTTTTGAACCGGCACCGTAGCGCACCCCACTATCACGAAGTCCTCCTCCCAATTGCCGGAGCTGTCTTCAGTTCTGAATGTTTCGATTTAATCCCCTTTCACCTTAGCTAGACTTATCGGACTTGCGCAACTTTCGGATCTAGTACTGAATACTCCCAGGCAACTTAGAGGTTTCCACCCTTGATCGCTACTTATATTATGCTTGACCCTTCTTACCTGACCCTCCTTTCTGAATTCTATCACATGTTGTCGCACCGTATTCTATGACCTGAAACCCCTTCATGATAACTGTAATTATGCTCCCAATATTACTGTTTGCTGACTACTCCATGTTTTGTCACCAACTATTGCTATACTCCCCCAAAAGGTTTTCAATAGTTGCGGAATGTGTTCCGAGTTTGTGCCCTCCGATCCGTTCCATCCTGCCGATGCTTCCCATATCTCGTAGATGTTGTGCGTCCTCCATTAGCGTTCAATCTCAAGATCTCCGTCACGTTGTCATCCAGTAGTTGATCGGCTTCAGCAACGATCGCATGTTAGACCGCAATCAACCGGCCCGAAACCATCCACCGTCTTCTTCTTTTCAGCTGCTCGTCTTTGTTGTCCTGAATTCTAATTACCCTCAATTATCCTACCATCATTTCCTTAAAGAAGGAGTGGCATGAATATTTGGCTAACTAAATTCTCAATGACAGACTGTGTGGCGCAAGTACCCCAGAACACTTTCGAATTTCCCATGATTTCAATTATGCCGAGATATATTCGATTGTCCGATTGCTACGTGACTCAGAAGCGTAGGAGACAAGCTAGAGAATGTGTAAAATGCGGAGAGCGCTCTGCCTCACTTTGCATAATGGCACGGTTTGTGCTTGACATTCCTTAGCGTCGGTGTCCACCTGGTTCCTATAGCTCGCATGATATCTTTCCTTGTCCTCACTTGATCGTTTGCCATTCTTGTTCCGATCAGTTCCATCACACTCATCGCAGTTTGAGACAATCAACTCATCCTTCCTGCCAAAAATGAACGCCAAGGGATCTCTGATGAATGATTGGGAGACCACGTCTCCTTCCGTGCCTTTCCGTCTTCCTCTTTTCCTCACGAACGTCTGGTATCACCTCTGATTTCCAGAGATGAATATGTCATACCCCCCACGGACTTTGTGAAGAGCCGGCATGTAGTCGCCTCCGCTGCGTGACTTTGTGTATTGGAACGGTAGGCATTGACCCTCAGATCGTATCCTTTGTCGTTGTGCCTGCAAGTGAGCCTGGGATTGAGCTCTGCAGTCATAGGTGAATAAAACTGTTCTGCGCATTAAGGAATGTCTGCAGGCATGCAATACCTGGGTCAAGTGTAGGTTGCTTCTGGTCCCGCTCACAGGATCATCCGAGATGTATCATTATCCTTGACGACAGCAATGACATATATCCTTTTGCCGTTCTCTCTTTCGCTTCTGCTTCAACCTTCCCAACTAGCAACTTCTTCAATTTTTCATTTCTCTCAATCGATTCCTCAATCTTACAGTGCACCCTTAATGATTCCTCATTCGCCGTATTAAATGATGCCCTTATCCTTGAAGTCCCACAATCACATGCTCAGATGCAGTTGCAATTGCACTCATTTCCAATATCCTTGCGTTATATGGTATCTCCTTACCTTACTTATCCTCTCCCCTCCTGTCTCCGTCTCTCCCTTAATTGATCATGTGCTGGTTCCTCCTCCTTTTCTTCTCATTCATTGACCTACTCCTCCACCCCATCCTTCCTGCATTCCCCAGCTGATGTAAAGCGTTCCCTAGCGAAGCTGTGAGGGCTCACGTCTCCAATCTCCACTCTGCTGATTCTGTCTCAAATCCATTTGATTTTTTGCCTTCACTAAGCCTTCTCGTTGAACTGTCATCCTGATCGAACTTGGGGTTGGCACGGTTCTCCCTCCTTACTTCTGCACAACGATGACGATTAACCTCGAAGATGTTTCTGTCTTTCGCCTTGACTGTTCCCTGATATCACCTGCATTTTTTGTGTACCTTTCTCGATTTGTAGACTGTTCCCATATTCTGGCGCTCTGAATCTTTCGATATTTCTAGCTCGAACTATGTTTTGCGTTGCGCAACTATCGCACCGTTTGATCAGCCTGCTAATATCATAGCCTCCTATGCCGTTTCCCTAACATGCCTATCTTGGATCGTCTTCAGGTGTTCCGCTTTCGTCGCTGCATCTGACGCGTCTTTCGGAGACTCCAAAGGCCTCAGAAATGTATCCAATTCCTCATCCTCTTCCTTTTGATCGTTGACGATCTCATCCAGTGTCTCCTCCATCGAATGATCTCCTTCCTTTCGTTTCTTATCCTAATTCTTCTCCGAAGTATCCTTCTCGCTTGCTCTTGCACACAGAGCATCCCTTCTCTACATTGTAACTGTGGCCCCGCAAAAATAATAGTCTAAAAAAAAATTTTTTTATACCCCTATATATTTTATATTTTATGAAATGTCAAGCCACAATCTTATCAAACCAAAGATAGGAAACTTTGCGCACACCCTCCTTCACTCCTCGATCCCTTCCGACATTGTCTCCGTGATCCTTCCCGTTGATCCGGCTTCCTGATCGAAATTACTGTTGTGTTGACGAGGTTCTCTGTCCATGTTTATGCAAGTAAGGATTCTATTGCGCTTCAGCTCATGTCTTGGGTTATTTAAGTCGAGTTGCTAAGGCTCGACAGCAGACACTCCATCTGCTCTATTCTCGACAATGTTACTGTCTTCATATGCTGCCTTGATTAGTTCCCAAATACTGCCGTCGGGCACTCCGCATTCTTTGCTTCCCCTTCTTCGCTTCGACTTTAGTCTGCGAATTATCATAGCCAGTTCCCTTCGCTTTCTCCCGATGGGTCTCGCTTCCACCAAATGATTTTCTTCCACTTCCGGCGTCGTCTCCGAAGCAACTGTCTCTCTCGCTCTTCCACACAGAGCCTCCCATAGCTATGTCGCCATCACTCCTTGCCTGAAAATTAAATTATGTCCTAATACTGGCTTTACTATTGATAAATGCCTTATCTTCTTCATACACTTCATACTAGAATAGGTGGACTACTAGGATATTCCCTTCGTTGAATATGTGAACCTAATTCATGCACCTGAGATCATTCAGTTGATCCTAGGGATGACAAAAACTGTCCAATGGACTGTCTCAGACAGTCGACTGTCTCAAAAGTTGGGACAGTCGACTGTCTGAGACAGTTGACTGTCCCAAAGTCAAAATGACGATCTTTATTATTCTAGTGAAACATATGTGAAATACATTTTCAACTTGTTCATTTCTGAGTTTTCACTTTTCAATATCAACTGCACAGACCCTTCAAGATAGTGTAGAATGAAAGAAATATGATCGAAAGCTCACGAGCTTATATTTTCATGCTTCTAAACGCTCATTCTTAGTTTGGGACAGTCGACTGTCCGAAAGGCGAGAGATCATTCTCTCTCAGACTCATTCCTGTCTCTCAACTCGCGGGCGGAGCGGTTCGCTGAGACAGTTTTGGCCATCCCTAGCTGATCCTATAGTATTAAAGAAGGTGTCCCACGAATATCTGGCTAACTGAGTTCTCGATGTGAGGTGGTAGGCCGCTGTTACCCGATGTCACTTTCGAAACTCTCATGTCACCATTTTTTGTTTGAACTGAGTTATGATCAATTGGCTGCCTGCCAAGTGACCCTGAAAAGCAGGCAACGAGTGAGAGAGCGTGCAGAATGAGGAGAGCGCCCCTCTCATTCCTCACTTTGCATAGTCGCCTGCGCGGTTCGTGGGACGCCTTCTTTAATTCCCTAATTGTATCTGACTGTTCATAACTAAATGATATGCCACCTTAATTTTTGGTATCACCCCACTCAAATATGATACTCTTTCGCATAGATATGCTACAAGTAACTCCTATACCACTTCACCTATACACGAATTTTTTCTACCTTTTCATCTATCTACTGCGCGAAATCAAAAGTTACTTCTACTTCAATATATTATGAGGTCCCATTTGGCTGTGTCGTAAAAAGACTATCGCCGGGCATTCTAAATAGCAGCTGTACTTTAAAAGTAGCCTGTCAGCATCTTCTGAATTCAATTTTCACTTTTCCAATCCCCCCTTCGCTCTCATTGTGTTGGTTGGAGTGATTTACTGTCGTCCTTCTTTGTGCTTGCTCAGTGTCGTCTAGTTGCACCTCGTTTTCATGGTATCTCAGCTATGTGACCTCGTGTTACCATCTCCGCTCCGATAAGATACATTGAACCCCTATGGTTGTCGGCTTCGATTCTCTTCCCTCTTTCATTCGAGACATCTTGTTTGCTCCTTGTCTTCAGCTTCTGTATAATGGTCCTCGTCTCCTCTGGTTGTCCTGTATCCCTCGTGTGATCGTTGTGGCTCCTTTCCTGCAGGTTCGCTTCGTCTTCTTCATGAACATGGATCTAAATTATACTCGCATCTGGTCCTAGTTAGTTCTTCAGTCGTTCCAATTCTCAATAGTTGTTCTCTCTTGAATGCACCTACTAACATGATTTACTGACCCCTCTGTGGGCTATAATTTGGCCGATATTCTATTCTCTTTGACTCTTGCAATCATCATCCTCGATCACTTGTTTTTAATTTGTCCTCTCTGCCTCAAATTTCCAGTCTTGATTATGCCCCTCGTTTCTAATATTCACAACTGCCCCGTTCCGTGGTACCTTGGGCTTACACCTGCACTGTGTATCTATGTTGCCGTAACCTTATCTTCCTGCATCGTTAATCATTCTCTCAGGATCCTCATTTTGACTATCATTTGTGACCTTGATTTCCCATTTTCGCCTTCTTAAGTATCTTCTATACGCGTTTCGTTTCTCGCCTCACAAGCGCTCTTGTGAAACCTCGTCGTTCATCATATTTCTTCATCTCTCGCCTGATTCATCACAAAACACCCTTTCGCGCTTTCGTTGTCGTTCCTCATTCCATATTTTCTTATGCGTTTTTTTTTAAACATTATTCCCTTTTGCCAAATTCCATCTCAACATCTCGACATTCATCTATGTCCCTTGCATGCTCCCAATAACGTTGATATCAACATGTCCTCCACTTTCCTATTGCTTCTCAGACACTACTCTCTTGAAGAGTAGTCCCGGGTTCCTGATAAACAAAATACCGTTTTAACTCATGAACAAGCCTCCATTGAGATTGGCCGATCTCAGTAGAAGAAAAAAACTGTGATTTTCGCGCTCCGTTGCCTAGCTATTCACCTGTGCGACGAAAATCCGTAACCTTGGATTCTCATCGCTCAGCAGAAACCGTAATCTTGGCTCCCACTGGTTAAAAGTGACCGACCGTAACCTTGGTCAACCACTCGCTGCTACCATTCAACACAAGTGTGATAGCAGGGCTGAGCACGGAGTAAGATGACATATCTACAGTATTACATGAGACAAGATAATCGCGATAATAGTACGATAAGTTAAACGGTAGAAGAGTGCTCGGCCGAGCTGATCCAGTAGCGTCGAAGTGTCTCGTATATATAGTAGCTGCATCCGATGGTGAAACCAATTGCGTAACAGTTTCGAAACTGTTCACTCTCCTCGTATTGCATGCTCTCTATTAATGTCTAGCTTCCAATGAATCATCTCACACATCATTGTTTAGGGTTGCGACATATAATCCATTCTATCTTTCCTTGTTTAGTTCTCCTTAGTCCATACTCTACCCAAATGAATAATCATACTGATTCCCAGTCACGGCTCCATTGCGTAACTCGCTCCTCTCTCATACTCTCTCCATGTGTTACTATTTCACATAGCTTGAATATCATTCCAGAACCACACCCTTACACTAGTGACTGTTAATTCGATACATCCGTAGTGTCTCCCTTCTTGTATTGAAACAAGTCGCTGGGAATACCCCATTGCCAGCTCTTGTCTACTATGTCTATTACTCGTAATAATTGAGAGACTTTATCTATCCTGTGTGAGAGTAAAAGTGGTGAGGGGGGAATTGACTGGGGACCGTCTGTTCTCTCTCGTGTCTTCTATTCTCTCCAAAGCATCAGCTAACCCTCGGCATAACGTCACAGTATAATAGACTGACGACATCCTCGGCGAGTCCATTCGGAACAGTGTCACCAAAAGATGGTTAAGAAGATCACCCCTAGGTCGATAAGTAGGTGGTTGTGCAAGATATTCCCGAGATAGTGAGAGCATATCTGGGAGAGCCTTATCCGAACCAGTGGAATGGCCTTTCTTGGATGGGCGATGACATCACAGCATTCATCAGCCATAAACTGTCTCAGTGGCTCCGTTGTGGGTGGAATGGCAAGTGGAAGTTTGACTGAGGGAGCATAACTTCTGGGCTGACTGTTTGGTGGCATCTTTTGATAGCACACCAGTCGATTCAGGAACCAGTAATCGCTTCTTAGTTGAGTGTAAATCTCTTTCTGCTCGGAATATGCTTCTTCTCATGACCGCTGCTCGATTGGCTTGAGATTCTGTTCGACGTCGAATATCATTGCATAGGGACGCACGAGCAGCCTTGCAGGCAGTTGAATACTCGACTGAGGATTGGGGGTTGGTTCTTAGAAGATGACGAGTTCCAATGAGTCGACGAGTTCCTGGAGAGATCCATGGTGGCACGTGGCGCTTCCTCCAGAAGTTCTCAGCCGCATAATGAGTGAATGCGACGATGATCGAGTATGCTTCACATGAAGAATTGGGGCGTGTGAGAGGTATTGACCCGAGTAGATTCGAATTGGTATTAAATGTACGAATATCAAATTCGTAACGATCCTTGCAACTTTTCTTCCTCGTATTGCGGGTGACAGAGACCGCGTGCTGGGTGGCCGCGTGCCGAGCGCTGCTTACAGAGGGAGACTGGGTGGAGCGGAGACGGTGGGAGAGAAAAGGTTCAACCCACAGCTCGCGATTCTATAAAGGGAAATATATAATCTAATATATACATACTAGACGGCAGCTCTTACTCCTGACTACAGTCCAGGTTGGTTCCCCCCTGAAAACAATCCGGCCCGGCCGGCCCCAAGCGGCCCCATGTCTTTTTGTAACCCGTACAGAGATAAATTTGATATAAACTCAACGGCGCTGTAAAGCTCGTATGTTATGCTATCGATTTGTGTTGGCAGAATTTTAAATAGTTCTGTCAATAAATAGTAAATTGGTGTGGAACAGTCGTCAGTAGTTTGCGAAATCGTGAAAATGTTGAAAGAATCAGGTTGACGATTTTACTTACCGTAATCTTGACACATGTTTTTCGCAAAACTGACGACTGTTCCATACCGATTTAGTATTTATTGACAGAACTTTTTAAAATTCTGCCAACACAAATCGATAGCATAACATACGAGCTTTACAGCGCCGTTGAGTTTATATCAAATTTATCTCTGTACGGGTTACAAAAAGCCATGGGGCCGCTTGGGGCCGGCCGGGGCCGGCCGGGCCGGATTGTTTTCAGGGAGGAACCAACCTGGACTGTATGCCTTGGAGTTCCGCTCTCCGATATGAGTAACTCACATTCTGCAGCCACTTATTCGGGGATCCCGCGTTTAGACACATACAAGACGAGAGACACTAAATTTGACAATATAATCACCTGTGCGAATCATTCATGCCTCAGGCTACATAGCTTCCTTTGCTCCTTCCACGAGGAATCATCCCACCCCATATCACAGTATTCTGACTCCCTTTGTTCTTTACAGATAAGAGAGAATAAGAGGATTAAGTTTTGATTTTTCCCGCCACACCGTAATCGGACTGCAGATTGATATCAGAATATAAAATGTTTCTAAAACTTATCCCGATTTCAACCTCTCAGCCTCATTCAGAATGAGATTCGGGATACGTTTCAGAAACATTTCATAGTTCACGTTTGCAGTTCGACTAGACCCCATTTCCGTCGGTGTAGAATGCTGTGATATCATCCTCTCGCGACATTCCCTTAATCGCATTATCTCACATTTTGCTGTCACAGAAGACATCTGGCGCATCATCCCTGTCTCAGCCACCAAATCGCTATACTCTATAATATGTATTTATATTTATATTATCAATAGCATAACTGACGGGACATTCCATTACATCAGCGGCATCCTCTTATGTCGTATATCGATTCCTCGCGCGGCATCTCTCACTAGCACATAACACGGCTCTCTCTTTTCCTTATCACTGCAGTGCACTGTCCACTCAGCGTATCAGTATCATGAACACAATTGAAGAAGCGCAAAAACAAAATCGTCCGGGAATCGCAAACTGAAACTCCAAATTTTCGCAAATTTTCCGCATTTGTGTTAAGGGTCCCGTACGGAATAGCCTGAGAGCGCTTTTGTAGGTTTTGGGAGTGCGCAATGACTAGAAAATCTTTTATCGGGAGTTCTCAACATGACTGCGTGGCGCAGTCGGTAAGAGGTTTTGCTAGCACGCATACCCCCTGGCCCCTCGCTGGCCCCTCGCTGGTTTCCTTGTCACAGTCGCGATGGCTGGAGAAAGAATTCTGCTCCCTTTGTTACCGATAGGACTATTGACGGAGTTTGCACGCAGATTGAATCCCACTGTAGGTCGAAAACGAATCCTGGCGTGTGCTGGAATCTTCTGTGTGTTCGAGTCCTCCAAACTCGAAAATCCATCTTTGAGAGAGAGATACGAGCCTGGATTCTGAGGGACCAAACATCTTAGGCGGTCATACCCATCACACGGCGACCAGTCCGGCTTGGATGGGGATTCCGATGTTGTTGAGTCGTTGGTAGAGACGAGGGGAATTAGGAGAAACAGCTCTCCATCAGAGAGAATGAAGAGGGAACCGCTCGCGACGACTAACAGAAATGGGAATGCGTGCCGAGAGTGCTTGCCTAATTGCAAAGAGCATAATACTGTGGTATCTCGCTGGAATCCGTCGGCCTCGCAACTGACTCGCGATTTCCAAAACATCAGCCCTTGGCTACTACTCGAGTTTCAGATCTATTTCCCTATAGTTTGACAGAAACAGACAATGCACATATACCCTAAAATCACAACGATATTTATGTTATTTCAGTGCTCCGTGTCACTTCCACTCCCAAGAACGATGTCTCTTCAACATCTCTTCATTTTTCTCAAAGCAGGAAATGGTTGAATGCTTACCATGCGCTCCCATAATAAGTGTATGCGCAGTGGGTATTGAGTAATTTAATCTTTTTTTTGGTTTATAACCTTTTTTGCCTGTGTAGTTCTAGTTAGGTGCGAAGAAAATTACGCCTTTTCTATTGCTTCCTATCATTTTTTGGTTCATAATCGGTTCTTTATCTCATCGGTTCGTTGCTTGCATTATTATATTTACAAATACAATTAAGAGTTCTTCTGGTTCGTATTTAATACTCATTGAGATAAAAAGGCCCTCCACCCATGGCTTGAGACCTGTGAGATACTGTAGTATTCTGTATCTCTGAATGCGCTGGATTGATGATTGCAATGTGTACTGCAATGAGGAACTGACCACATTGTATGAGGGCACAGATTGACAGACTAGTGGAAGGGTACGGGTGTTTGTACCCACCAAGCAGGGTGTTTGTACCCACACACACACAAGCTATTGTCAGTTCCTCATTAGATTATTGTATTCTGGCCATTAATTTTCGTATTTCTGAGTTACAGTATGCTGCAGTGGGGAATAAGGTATTTGAATCAGTTTTAAAAAATCGTTTAGTTACTTGCCTTGTTCTATTTGCGAAGAAATTTTAGGGTTCTATTGGTTCAAATTATGTTATGCGTACTAGTCACACTTTATGAATTACTTTTCTTGAATTTGGAAAAAAATGTGTATTATAGTTGTCAGAACGGTAATAGTTTCGTAGTGGTTACATGTTGGTTTGCCTAGTCTTCGCTTCTTCTAATCGGTTTTCAAGTAGTTTGTCGAAAAAAAAAGTGATTCTGATCCGATAAGGCGCTATTTTCGCAGAGAATATTGTAGACTACACTGAACGACATTCGGAACTTTTGTGTTTTTAGGCTCAGATACAGCTCGGAATCTGAAAGCTGTTGGGAATGAGATGATAGGGAGAGAATATTCCATAAGAAAATGATGGGTTAAAAATTAGAGAATACCACTCGTCAGAATCCTTCTATCTGGTTGGGTTAGCGATGTTTAAACGGAAAATCCTCTCATAAATTTTTACCAACTTTCCCGTAATGATATTAGAACTCCTCTCACATTTGTGGTTTCCTTTATTTACCGAAACGTCTAATCATTCATAATGCTTGCAGGAAAAAAGTGAGCATAGAGTTAGGGAGAATTTCGATTCTGAGTAACGAATTATATTCAATATTGACACCATTAGTAGATTTTGCAAATATCGGCACTGCTTCTCATTGTTTGACGCTTTGTGTGTTTTTTTATAATATATATAGGAATTCTCGTTTAATTTAGTTTGAATTGGAAATCGTCTTTGTGGGAGATCTAAGGTTGTAATTTCCGATTCATCTGATGTCGAATTGTAGCCTTATCGCTTTATGTATACGTGTTGCAAATTTTTACTTTCTTCCCTGGCTTCCAGCTGAGTGTTTTTCAATAATCTCCCTTTGTAAATTCGTCGAGGAGTAACTTCTTGATTACCATCTTCTGCATGTAGTTTTAAATTTGTATTAATTCCGGCATTGCTACAGCACTCACTAGCAGTACGCAGTAGTGTCTGCAGTAGTATTATTTCCCGTTCCACATGTTCGCATTTATTATCAAATCTATCTAATGACTCCAAAAACTCATCAAATCTTAGGGCAGGTTCATTGGAGTTGATTCTTCCAGTTTGCAGATCGCTCACGGAAAATGAATGGCGGATTGTTTTAAGAGCTCTTCGATAACTCAGTTATTTTACTGAATTATGATCGCTTTTATAAATAATGTACAATCTATATCTGTAGGTAATAAAATTATTGACTCCACAACAACCTAGCCCCCCCCCCTCTGTCTTGTATCCAATTCCGGATATCGAATGAGTCTCTAGGCCGCATAACTGTTCTTTTTGTCATGTATGTCTTGTTGAATTTGCGTTAGCATCTATAGTTAAGAAAAGAACATATCGATACGGTAATTTATTTTCTTAATGCTAAGATCATTTTCAGATCGAAACCACTCGAGTAACACCTTGAATCGTGCTTCATATCGTGGGCAACCCGATCATTTCGTCAGCATTCAACGCGTTCGAAATTTTCCATGATCAGCGTTCCCATCCCTATGAAACGTAATCCTTGCATAGCATAGATCCGCCAATTTGATCGGAAATCCGGCTTCAAAGTTTATCCGAATTTCTAATAATGATAATCAGCAGTCGTTCTTCTTCCTCCAACGTCTTGTCACTTCAAATTTTACTTTTGAGCACCTTGGTCTCTAGGATATACCATTATCAGTCGTCTAACCCAGTGTGTTACTGCAAGTGAAATTCAAGCTTACGATAATTTTAGTACCAGCATCTGAAGATGTATTGGGAAAATATACCCGTTTGAGCCTCCTATTCCACAGGAAGCAATCGTTGTTTGTGACGCAACGTCTACTGCATTCGAACCAATTGAATTTAGATTATTATTCTTATCTGAATGCAGAAGCACGCCCGAAGGGGGGTTAGGCCCCACAAGCCCCGCCCACTTTGCTCTGACACGATTTCGTGAAAAAGCGCGAATGAAAAGCACAAAGCTCATTCTAAATCAAATCACTCACTCGAAGTTGCTCTGGATACCAATGCCTATCGATCGATCACTATCCGAAATTAGAATATCATCATTGACTGGGTCAAAATTATGGATCAAGGGAGGGAAAAGGCTGTTTTTGTAGGTTCCAGTGAACAAATTCTGTTCGGATAGTAATTTTTCTGACTAAATGGAATATTTTAGGATTTTTAGAAAAAAAAATTTGAATTTTAGCATTTTCCCCTGGCTTGTGTTTTTTTGTTAGTAAAAACGCGGGGAGGGGCGAGCGAGAGGGCGGGGGGAGGGAGAGAGACACACGCAAATTAGGCTCCGCCCCCTTCCCTCTCGTCTCGCTTTTACCTCCTCTTCCCCAGTGAGTTGCGCACGTACTTCTCGGGCTCTAGCGCGCCTCAGAGAAAATATATCGACAAACGGTAAAAAGTATGATGATATTGGGACCACGAGGGATAGTTTGAACACACGTTTGTCCCCATTGCTTAAAATCGGGTATCTGCGTTGTGGCCCCTACCTAAAGTCTCTTTTTGCAAGATTAACAGCTGTATCTAGTCGGTAGCTCAGAGTTGCATTCTGCAGTATATCTGGGATTATTGTAGCTTTCCTCTACCTGACTTCCCAAGCTATGTCTGACGCGCTTTGCATTTCCTTTATCTAGTTGTCTGGTGAACACTATTTCGTTTCTTGCTATGTCTAGTTGTCTGGCTAGTATTGCTTTGCTATTTCTTCTATCCATTTCTCAGTACTGACTCGAGCGCGCTTGTTGCTTGCTCTCTGATTTTCTAGGTCAGCTATTTCTCGTCTTCTAATATGTTACAATAATTACTAAGAGACTATAAAATTTTTGTGTCTGTCTGTCCGTCAGTGAGTATGTATGTCACGCTCCGGAAAATGCTCAAAATCGCCCTTTTCACTCATTCCCAAGCCTAACTCCTTCAACAAAAGACTTGTGATTAGAAAAAAATCGAACGTCGATAATTCCAAAAATCGATAATTAATTTCGTCATCATTATGTAATTATCCGTTTTTCGAGTAGAACTCGTCTCAAACTAAACCAAATCGATCGCGCATGGCACCAAACGCCGTCAAACGCCGTTTTTCGCGCCGTTTTCTTCTGAAACTCAACCAAATTGGTCAAGACGAAATCTTTTTCGATTTATGACTTTTGTCATAAATCAATACCATACCGTGTACCAAAGTTTTCGACTAGGTCAAACTTAGTTCACTGGGTTAGATTTATGACTTATGTCATATTATATATCGATACCGTACCACTATAACCGTATACCGGAGTAGTTCAGTGGGTCAGATTTATGACATTTATTTTAAATCTATGGAGTCTTACGTTTAGCGTAGTTCACTGAATGAAATATATGAATTATGCTGTAACTCGATTGTGAGAAGAAAAAGGCAATTAAAAATACGCTTTCACTGTTGCGGAAGGCTCGTGAGGCCGAGAGCAATCCGAAAAAAATTGGGATGGAGCCACGAAGTGTTGAAACGAAACCATATCTTCTCTTCTTTTTGGCGCGCCTCATATCGAATGTTGAGAACTTTCAGTTACGGAATTCTGCACTATTTTATATATCTCTATTTCTGAAATTTTCATAGATAGAGAGGAGTTCTAATATCATTACGGGAAAGTTGGTAAAAATTTATGAGAGGATTTTCCGTTTAAACATCGCTAACCCAACCAGATAGAAGGATTC
>LS486769.1:195112-218569 GCA_900490705.1 Pristionchus arcanus | reverse complement strand
AAAAAAAGCGTTTGGAAACGGAGAATTGATTCAAAATGAAGAGGAAACGGATGAAAAGGAACACGAAAAAGCCCATCCAACCCGTTAGCGGTTACTTACAAAATTGCGCAAACCCCGGATTCAGAAATAAACGAAACACTTATCTTATGAGCACGGCGAGCGGCGAGCGGCGTGCTGCCTGACTGAGTGGAGTGGAGTGGAGTGGAGTGGGCGAGGTACAACTTCAAATGACGCCATCTACAAGGATCATCGTTGGTAACGCATTCAAATATCCTAGGATCGATATTTGATACGCCACAAGTATCACGACACGCACAGATTCGAGAAAGTTCTAATACAAAAGATAGAATGGTGAAACATAAGCGCAAGAATTGATGCCACTGCTGACAAACGTCAAAGGGAATTTTCATAGCGCGATAATTGCGCAGCTCGATCGCTAAAGTTAACTTTTTTTAAAAAATAAAAGTTTTCGAAAATGGCGACAAAAAGAACTCAGCAAGGCCAGTAAGTTGCGAGCGGGAAACGCGTGGAATGGCTGAGGTAAGTTCTGGAAGAATGGTTGCTGTTTGCGCGAGGGGTAGATCAAGCGACAGAATTTAGAAGGGAAGGGGGTAGAAGCACGATCGATCGATTCCTAAATCATCACTAAGTACAGTATGCCTATTAGAGTTTGAGCGCATCTTGTGTCAACCTTTTATAACTTCTCCCTTTCTGATCGTTACACTAGACTCCATTCCCTTCCTCTCCCTTCACTTCGATCTACCCTTCCCTCGAACTACATCCAGCCTTCCCGAACTTTCGATCACTCTGATTCCGCGTACGCGTGTCTCGTGCACGCATTTCCTTCCGTTCCTTTCTTCCCTTTTGTCAGCAAAATAATTTCTAAAAGTGAATGCTCTCGAGTGAATTTCTGTTTTCTTCTGGACCCTTCAGTCATTGTCTCATTGATGCTTTGTATGCTGTAATCTGATTGTGTGTCTATTTTCGTCTCGAAACATTGATGCCCTCTATCTTGATAATTTTATTTTGCTCGTCCTTTATCATGTTCCATACGTACGTATATATCATGTTTTATCATGTTCCATACAAAACGTATCAAATTTCAATCTTCACAGTTTTCTCGTTCTAGAATAATTCTCGCTATTTATTATTTTGAACGCGTTACCAACGATGATCCTTGTAGATGACGTCGTCTGATTTGTCCCTCGCTCACTCCTCTCCGCTCAGGCAGCTCGCCGCTCGCCGTCTCAATAAGATAAGTTTTTCGTTTATCTATATCCGGGGTTGGCGCTTTATTTTGTAAGTAACTGCTAACGGATTGGATGGGCTTTTTACTGTGCATTTTCGTATATTTCCATCATCATTTGAATCAAATCTCCGTTTCCAAACGCATCCTTTTTGCGGCGCGCTCATCCAATATTAGTTAAGGCGCTTAGGGCGGTAGCGATCAACTCCTCCGTTGCGAGGGGCGGATAGTCACGCACTGTCGCAGGTGCAGGGGCCGCCTTGTCGGTAGGAGTGAGGCCACAAGCCAAACAACGGGTGCCCACCATGTGGGAGACCTGTGACCAAATCACCCTCTTCGCTGGTCGCGGTGGGCGGTTCCTGGGGGAGGGGGGGGGGAACTTATCATAGTTACTTTTTACGGTGGGATAGGAAATGCAAAGTGCATGGCACTTTGCGGATGCGAAATTTGAGTGAAATATAAGTGACAAAATGCTAATTTGTATACATCGCAGGGAAGGACTTCCAAAGGGACGAACGAGACTCGTCGATGGCGACATAGAAGAGCGGATTACTAGGAGAGGCAGTAGGTTATCCCCAAGGTCTGGCTGATTTCAATCACGGCGTCATTAATGGATCTATTCCAGTCCCTACTTTGTGCCGGAGGTCTCGAAAGCCGAGAGGAAGATTCAATTGCGTGTGAAGATGCTCTGGACTGCCATCACCCTCTTCATCTTCCTCGTCTGTTATCAGACTCTTCGGTCAGTATCGTTTACAAATTGCTCATTTTCTTGGAAATAAACCAACCAAACCAGTACGACTATAAATGTAAAAAAGCTAATTACAGGAATCAAGTCGACAGACTCCGACGATCCGTTCTACTTGCTTCGAGTGATCATGGCCTTCGACAGAGGAACCCTGATGGAGCTCGGTATCGCACCCATCGTCACTTCTGGTCTCATCATGCAGCTTCTGACTGGAGACAAGATCATCAAAGTTGGAGACTCTCTCAAGGAGCAAAGAAGCGTGAGTATCGACCACATTAGTTTTATATTTACCTTATTATTCTCAACTTTAAATGAATTGATCTTTCTTTTTTCCAGTCTTCGGAATGATGGGACAGGCAATCGTGTACGTGGCCTCTGGACTCTAGGGAGAGCCCTCTGACATTGGAGCCGGAATCTGCCTTCTCATAGTTGCCCAACTCGTATTCGCCAGTCCTATCGTCCTCCTCCTAGACGAACTCCTCCAGGTAAGCATCTGAAAACTCCTCAACTACGTCATTCATTAAACTCACTAATCGATATTTATTTTCAGAAGGGTTACGGTCTCGGTTCTGGAATCTCCCTCTTCATCGCTACGAACATCTGCGAGACTATCGTGTGGAAGGCCTTCTCGCCTGCAACAATGAACACTGGCCTGGAAACGAATTCGAGGGAGCAGTCATTGCCCTCTTTCACCTTCTCGCCGCCAGATCCAACAAGGTTCGAAACCTTCCTTTTGTGTGATGACGTCACCGTTACGGTCACACTTTACGTCTAAATTTAGACTAACTTACGATAAACATACGTGGTTTCTTTCAGGTGCGTGCTCTCCGTGAGGCCTTATACAGACAGAAGCTTCCCAACCTCATGAATCGAATGGCCACCGTCCTCGTTTTCACTATCGTCATCTACTTCCAGGTGAGACATTTTATTAAATTTCAAAAATCTATTAATATTTTATATATTTTTCATAATGAAATTTAATTAGTTTGTTATCTACAGGGCATCCGTGTCGATCTTCCCATCAAGTCTACGCGCTGCCGTGGCCAGTACTCGCATTATCCCATCAAGCTCTTCTACACCTCCAACATTCCCTTCATTCCCCAGTCTGCGTCATCTCGCAGGTATGTATTTACTTTTACTCAATTTATTTGGTCTTTCACTCATTCAATCCTTCACCAAATAATTATTTTCCCATTGCAGAAGTTCGGTGGTAACATCCTCGTGAACCCTCACGGTACTTGGTGTGATGCATCGGGAGCCTACCGCATCTTCCCCACTTATGGAATCTGCTACTATTTGTCTCCTCCCGAGACGCTTGGATACGTGGTCGAAGACCCTCTTCACTGCATCATCTACATCGTCTTCATGCTCGGATCATGCGCCTTTTTCTCAAAGACGTGGATCGATGTGTCTGGCTCTTCTGCCAAGGACGTCGCTAAGCAGCTCAAGGAGCAGGCTATGGTCATGAGAGGACATCGTGAGATGTCGATGATCCACGAGCTGAACAGGTACGGTATCTAACTGGGAATATCGATTGATTATTGATTTTTGTAGTTGACATTTACTAAATTGTACACTTGCAGATATGAGGGGAGAAACATGGGGGGTTCAGAATTCAGAATTCGTGTCCAGTTTTGCATGTAAAAACGACCCCAAAAGTGTCACAGAAACAACGGATTTATTCCCCGGACTTTCCGGAATACATGAAAACACGTGGATTATTTAACGGACATTCGTGAAGACAAGAAACTCTGGCGAATAATCCACGGAGTTTCCGGTTGACCGGAAAATACGTGGATTATTTAACGAACATTCGTGCAGACAGGAAAACTCGTGAAATAATCCACGGAGTTTCTTGCTTACAAGAAAATACGTGGATTATTTCACGGACTTTCATGCAGACAAGAAACTCCGTGAAATAATCCACGGAGTTTTTGGTCTTCAAGAAACTCCGTGGATTATTTCACGGAGTTTCTTGTCTGCATGAAACCACGGGGGGAAAAGTGCTATTTTTCCGTGGTTTTTAGTTGCTTTTGGGCAATGAAAAAAAGGGTGACCAATGTCATGGATATATGGAAAAAAGTACCAAAAATACAATTTTTCTAGGAACGTTAGGGGGTTGTTATAGGCGATTAAAAAGTTCATTTGGAGGCGATTTACGCTGATCTGGCTTCAGATGCGCTCCCGAGCGTCATCGACGAGTCTGCCTGGCATCTGCAATATTTCACTTCATTTTCAATATTTTCGTACGCCGTTTTGTTCTGTCGTTTGTGTGCGAGATAAAGTGCATTGTTTATAACCAAAAAAAGGCGCCTACCTCTGATCTTTGCTTGTCCTATCCTCTTCCTCGCGACGACGACCGCTCCAGCAGCGGGTGGACTCGGCCATTCTCTGCAGATAAATCAGATTAGTTTCAGGCCCCTATATACATATCTCATGTGTCTTACCTTATCCTTATCATCCTTTTCTTATCCACACTGGCTCTCCCTCTCGACCTCGACGACGACCGCTCCAGCAGCGGGTGGACTCGGCCATTCTCTGCAGATATTTTACCTTAGTTTAGAACTCCTACACCTTATCTCACCTTATCCTTTATCAACATCAGATTGCAGGCGATTCCACGGTACTCGGCCCGATGCTGCAATGACTTCGATAACCTCCCCTCCCCTATCTTACGAGCAGTTTCTCACCTATTCGTTCGCCTCTTCAGTCGCTACTTCCCATCGTCGATATCGACAGCTGCTAAAGAGAGTGCCAAAGATATCCCATTGTCATGGGCTGGTTTTTCACCAGATAGCACGTATAAGAAATTGTAAATGTCTTTATACGGTGAGAGATACATTGACCCTTTTTTTACAGTGGTCAATTTGTGACTTACGAGTTGATCCGGATCTGGCGAGTTGCATCGGTCGGTCGTGACTGCAATGAAGTTTACGAATCCGCCTTATTCATTATAATGATTTTGCACTATTTCTATAGATCATATTATTGATATTTCATAACTCCTTTGGATTCATTGTGTAATGTGAAATCCCAATCATTTAATAGGCGCATTGAAACTTTCAAATACCAGGTTCGCCAACTCATTCATATTGAGGAAGAATGATATTTTTGTTGTGTTTATCGCCAGTCACTCGATCGAATTTCAACGCGCTGGACTCGTATCTAGTGTAGCTGGTGCATGGATCCGTCATGTAACATTTATCATATTTTTAATTTGGATGCAAACCTCTCTCACCTTATGTGTTATGTCTCCACTCCTCCGTCCTCGACGATGTCGACGCCCACTCCTGCGTGGGGGGGGGGCTCGGCCTTTCTGCAATGCAATGCATTGTCATTTTATTTTTTTTTTATTCAACCGGTGTCGGCTCATCTTATTATCGCTTGCATGATTCCATTAACCTATTAGATCTTGTCGTAGCGCGAAACCGGTGGGCTCAAAAGAAACCGCTATGCTCAAAATATGTGTTATGTTGTACGTGGATAACAAATCTCTATCGAATTGCTACGATCTCGAAAGCATATGATGCGGTGTTGATACATCGATTCGCCATGATACTTTTTGTATTTGTTTTTGTATTTTTTGTTTTGTAATTAGAAGTTACTCGCCATTGCAATATGAATTACCCTACTACTTTACTACATCTATTGAAACAAGAAATATCCATCTTCTTCAATGTATCTACATACCTTATTCCTGTGTCATCCTTCCATCATCGGCGACGACGCCCACACACCAGTGGGAGGACTCGGCCTATCTGCAATGCATTGTTATTTTTTTTTTATTCAACCGATGTCGGCTCATCTAATTATCGCATGCGTGATTCCAGTAGCCTATTAGATCTTGCCGTTGCGCGAAACCGGTGGGTTCAAAATGTCGGTGATCAAGAATCAGTTGTCAATCGACTTTTGTTGAAATGTGCGTCCTCAATAGATCGGATGTAACCCCGAATCTCCATGTCTCTACTAACTAACTGGTACTCAAATATTCAGATAGATGCTGTTAAGAAATCAGATTTTGTCCACGAATCAGAGAGTTCAAGACATCCTGGAACTAGATACCACCAAGTTTTTTTTGTTTGCACACCGTTTCTTCAAACAATCACTGATTCGTTTTCGAGTACCTTTTGAAAAGTTAATGACGCACAGAATCAACATGCAACGCAAGTTCACTTCTATATTATAAGGGTAAATAGATTCATTGAAAACTCTCACGGAATAATAAAAAAATCTAACCTTTTATCCTTACATCTATGGCGATCGTCCGTCCTCCGCGTCGGCGCCCGCTCCAGCGGGAGGACTCGGCCATTCTACAATGTTATGATTCTGTTGGATTTATTATATAAGTGTACTGGCACCCGAGATTGATTACTGGACACAAATTATATGCCCTTAGTACTGTGAGAATCAAAGCCGTAGCAAAACTATTCGACGGACAAGGATGTAGCGAGTAAACATCGGAACACTAAAATCGGATGTCATGCTGTGCCTAGTTTTGATGAAATCATATTTTCGTTTCACTTTTTTACGGAAAATAGTATTTTTATTAATTTTATTATGAGTTGCATTCATAATAAGTTGAAAAAATTAAATTAAAAGCGAATTTAACCAAAAGTTGTCACAGCATGACATCCGATTTTTGTGTTCCGTTGTTTACTCGCTACATCCTTGTCCGTCGAATAGTTTTGCTACGGCTTTGATTCTCACAGTATATCCAGCTGAACCGGAAATCACCAAGTATTCTACTCGAATCTTCATGTAATTGGTTGCCTATGAACTCTACTGCCTATACGATGGCGATACGCAAACAACCCTTGTGACGAAAGAACAGCAATTTCCGGTACGATTCAAATCACATAGCGGTGTGGGGGGGGGCAACCCTTGTGACCCGACCCGACAGTTAATTCCCCATTACGTAGTGTACTAACATCACTAGGTGCTGGCTATGCTATGCTCACAATATGGATTATGTTGTAAGTGAATAAGGCGTTATCGAATCTCTATCGAATTACTACGATCTCGGACGCGTATGATGCGATGTTGATACATGAAGTCGCCATGTGCGTTTCATTTTCTTTTTTTTTCTATTCATCGCGTCCGCACCACTCATTGTAAAGTTATAACCAGTCAACTATTACTCCGCTGTGTGGCACAAGAATCCGCCTTTTTCATTGTAAGATATGTATGAACACAGAGTCTCTATTGTATTGCATTACTACGTTTCCGGTCACATGTGATGCAGCGTTGATACATTGATTCGCCATGAAGTAGTTCCATGATTGCAGTAAGAGAGAAACATTGCCCGATAGTGCCCAGTGCCCTATACTTCAGACTTCGAATCATGTGATGGTATAGCAGACTGGCTAAAATTGGTTTTTTAAGTTTTCCGAGTCTATATCATATTTAGCTGATACCTAACATCAATAGGTACGTTTAGAGAGGAATAATGATATTTTTGATTTGTTTCTCACTGTCATTGTTCAACACATTGTCAAGTTAAAACAAGGCAACTATTACACCACCTAATGGTGCGCGAATTCGCCTTTTTTTTCTATGAATTAATCGGAGCAAGATTGGTTATCTATGAACTCTACTGTCTATATGATGGCGTTGATACCCAAATAACCCTTGTGATCAGACTCTTATTTTCCTGACGCATCTTTGACCACTATTACTCAACACTACGAAATGGAACTAGATACCACCAAGCTATACGAGTCAAGATCCTCCTTGTTCATGGGGATGAATTTTCTTTACTGGACATAAATCCACATACCTTATCCCTATTTCGTCCTTCTTCGCGCTCGATCCATCCTTCCTCGCCTGCGACGACGCCCGCACCAACGGAGGGGCTCGGCCCATTCTGCAATGTTCTATACCAGCAATATGCATATCATTCAACGGGGAGTGATCAAGGGACAACCAAAATGTTTGTATGCGTTGTTGTGCAATTACTCTATTATCTTTTCCGCGTGTGGTCCCCTTTAGAGAACATACCGTCACTCGAAACCGCTAGGAACGAATTTTCACTAGGTGCATGCTATGCTCAAAATATTGGTTATGTTGTATGTGGACAACGAATCTCTATCGAATTACTACGATCTCGGACGCATATGATGCGGCGATGGTACATGAAGTCGCCATGTGCGTTTCATTTTTTTTTTCTATTCATCGCGTCCGCTACAATCATTGTAAAGATAAAACCACTATTACTCAACACTACGAAATGGAACTAGATACCACCAAGCTATACGATGTTATATTTGTTTTAAATATCCCTGGTGTATTCATCTCATTGTCAAGTTAAAACCGATCAGCTTACGCGAATTCGCCTTGTTTTTTTTTCTATGAATTAATCGGAGCAAGATTGGTTGTCTATGAACTCTACTGTCTATACGATGGCGTTGATACGCAAATAACCCTTGTGATCAGACTCTTATTTTCCTGACGCATCTTTGACCACTATTACTCAACACTACGAAATGGAACTAGATACCACCAAGCTATACGAGTCAAGATCCTCCTTGTTCATGGGGATGAATTTTCTTTACTGGACATAAATCCACATACCTTATCCCTATTTCGTCCTTCTTCGCGCTCGATCCATCCTTCCTCGCCTGCGACGACGCCCGCACCAACGGAGGGGCTCGGCCCATTCTGCAATGTTCTATACCAGCAATATGCATATCATTCAACGGGGAGTGATCAAGGGACAACCAAAATGTTTGTATGCGTTGTTGTGCAATTACTCTATTATCTTTTCCGCGTGTGGTCCCCTTTAGAGAACATACCGTCACTCGAAACCGCTAGGAACGAATTTTCACTAGGTGCATGCTATGCTCAAAATATTGGTTATGTTGTATGTGGACAACGAATCTCTATCGAATTACTACGATCTCGGACGCATATGATGCGGCGATGGTACATGAAGTCGCCATGTGCGTTTCATTTTTTTTTTCTATTCATCGCGTCCGCTACAATCATTGTAAAGATAAAACCACTATTACGGGCTGCATGGATCAGTTACACAGACGGCATTCAGGGCTGGACGGCAACTGACACTTTTGTGAGTTATCCTAATTTATTGGTCGAACATCTGATGTTTAATATCCCATTATTTCTAATAGATGCTCTTATAATTCAAAATATCTCAGGTACGTGACCTCGTTGCGCCAATTATGGCCGAGGGGGGGGGGGACGATCCCCCGATCCGAATGGAATCGTCAGTAAGACGGCCGGCATGGTGAGATACTATTCATGATTTTTTGTTCAATTCATTATTCTTTCCAGAAGCTAATTCATCGTAATCGTCCAAGAATGATAGTATGGGAGGGGAAGACTCGAGTTTGTGAGTCGGTAGCACGTTGCCGCCACTCTTTTTTATTTGCTCATTTCACCCATTATTGTAGATAAATGATTGATTTATTGAGAGGACATGAGATCTTAAGTTGTTGTTCCGGCATCTACTGTCTATACGATGGCGCTGATACGCAAACAACCCTTGTGACCCGACCCGACAGTTAATTCCCCATTAGGTAGTGCACTAACATCACTAGGTGCTGGCTATGCTATGCTCAAAATATGGATTATGTTGTAAGTGAATAAGGCGTTATCAAATCTCTATCGAATTACTACGATCTCGGACGCATATGATGCGATGTTGATACATCGATTCGCCATGAATGCGTTTTACGTTGCCTTCCTTTGAGATTGCTTGCATATGGAATGTTTTGCATATATGATGGAGCTGAACAACCACAATGTTTATAGGGGGGGTGTGCAATCACTGAATTAGCCTTTCCACGTGTGGCTCCCTTTAGAGAACACGCTGTCACTCGAAACCGCTAGGCATAAATTGTAATTGTCCAAGAATGATAGTAATTGTTTGCCTATGAACTCTACTGTCTATACGATGGCGTTGATACGCAAATAACCCTTGTGACCCCACAGTTATTTTCGTGATGCATCAGATCAGCAGGTAAACCACACATATGTCACATTAACATTTCGCCGGTAAAGTAATTCGATGCAAACTCTCACCTTATATCCCTATATCCATTTCTTCACTGGCGATTCTCCTCTTCGTCGTCGCCCGCTCCTACATGAGGACTCGTCCCTTCTGGAATGTCTCGTCTTGATTATTGTTCGGGTAGTCGACGGACCATAAGTTATGATTGGGAGGATAAATGGAACAAATGAGATATATTGTGATGGTATAGCGGACTGGTTAAAATTGGTTTTTTACGTTTTCCGAGCCTATATCATATTTAGCTGATACCTAACATCAATAGGTTCTTTTGTTTTTCGCCAATCACTCGATCGAATTTTTAACGCGCTGTACTCGTATCTAGTGTAGCTGGCACACGGATTCGGCATGTAGCATACATCACATATGGCGTCATCCATTCACACCGGTCGTAATTCATCTATTACCATGTCTCACAGCCGCGAATCTCTATGAATTGTTGGACACGGAACTATGGCAGTGATCGCTGGTCGGCGGAATCTATGCCCTCTAATACATTCAGTGATACCCGTATTCACCATGAGACGATAGAAGTCAAGAAAATCAACCAAGGATGTTGATTGGAAACGGAATTGTGGGACAGATCACTGGACTGCGTAACATACACCCTCTCGTACACCCAGTGTTGCCGGAATTCACCGACTAGTATCAATGTAGGAATGATCATAAATTTACGGCCAGTGATACCCGTATTACCCATGTCAAGTTATTTCAACTCATTGTTAAGTTAAAAACAATCCACTATTACTTCGCCTAATGGTACGCGAATACTCCTTGTTCATTAAAATCAATTTGCACTACAGACAACGATTTGATATATATATAAGAAGCTGCTTAGAAATCAAATTGAGTCAACGAATCTGCTATTTCACGCCATACTGGAACTAGATACCACCAAGGGGCTGCTTGGAATCATCGTATAATGAATGCATCACTTCTATGGTAATTCGTTGAGCAAATCTAACCTTATATCCCCATCTTTGGTGTATTCTTTGGCGATTTTCCCGTGTCGGCGCCCTCTTCAGTGGGAGGACTCGGCCTTCTGCAATGACTCGTCTTATTTTTTTTTGAGGAATAATTGCGAAGAAAATCGGTTCGAGCTGCTGCATCTTCTATATCGTAACCATTTGAAACTCGAATTGTTGGGTCGGTCACATTCTAGTCTACGTGAATCGACGGGCCTATTATTGCAAGTTGGTCGCCTATTTTACTATTTTGCTACGTTTAGAGACCTAGGACGGTGTTCCTAAGTAATTATGAATGATGTCAACTTACACTTCACTTTCGTAGTAGGCGAGTTGGCGGTCGTCCTCCTTTTTGATTGGTTATAGGTATTGCTAATGGCCGGCGACCATTTTTATGCTAATCTATCAACATATATCGTTCATTGTAATTATGTTTATCCGTTAGACGATTAGAAAACATAAACAATAGTGACCAACAACAATTAACAATAACAATCTTAGCAACAACGATAACAGAATAACAACGTGAGTAGTGAGGCAATGAATGAATGATGAATGAGGCGAGTTAATAATTGGATCTTTTTGGTCCATCTCTGACATTGGTCGTGTTAGACCTCTTCAGTGGGCGTGGCATTGGTTGCTGGATGTTCTCTGGCGATTTTCCAATCGGGGAGTTGGGAAGCGAAACGTGATGTGAGACGTTGATTCCGGCATTTCGGAGGCTTAAAAATTCAAATTTTAAAATGCATTCTAAAACAAAACACCTACCGCATGGTGAGGTCAGACCAGTGCTCAATTCTCTCTTCACGAAGATTCGACATGATTACCACTCGTCCAACCTTTCTGTCCTTTGCTGTATACTCACGATCGTCGATTTTCACAGTCCTCATTTCTCTTTTGGCGAGTTCCATGAACTATAATTAAGTGTCGTTTGGTTAGTGTTGATTAAGGAAAAGAATATACGTGTAGCATGGCTGGTGACTCCATCAGTCCTCCCGCATCTTCGCATATGTATGATCCGATTTCTCCATCCGTTAAGAGCTGCAAATAATTAGATTTCTCATGGTAACAGTGCACTCGTATAACCTTTATGGCTGTTTCCGGCATCACTATGATCCCACTTGCGCACGGATGTATGGGTGACAGGATCGTGGTTGAAGTAGTGTACACCGGTACATCAACACCCTTCACGTAAACCGATGATATCATATCCGGATATACCTAGACATGAAACATGAACGAGATATACATGCGAAACTCCCTACTCTTTGAAGCATATTCTGGACATACACCGCTTCGTTCGCGCTTCCTACAATGACTACCCAACGGCGATTCCCTCTCGATGGTGCATCGCGCCACCCACTGATAGCAGCTCTCGATGCCACAAGTACTCCCTGATGGAGTGATAATACAATCCGCTATGTATGCATGATTTCGTACCGTGGCTATCGCTGAGAGAGCGCGGTCTCCGTTCAGTATGACGACGTCTGCGTATGCGCCCACTGTAGACAGTGCATCGTGTCTCTCCTTGTCGAGTTGGCATGTCTCTGATGAACTGGTGAATGGAGCTATCAGCTCCTTTTCCTTTCCGATGTATCCCTTCGCCTCATTAGCCCAGGCGATTACCTTCCGGCATGTCTCTGGTGGCACGACTGGCGGTGGCGGTGGGCCAGTTGTAGTGAGTGGGTTATCGACGATTTGGGCATGGCAAGGCCTAGGCTGGAATCTCCAGTCGCACCGTATCATTTCGCTCGCTCTGAACATATGACCCAGCACTTGTGGGAATATTTGTTCAGAGATGAAATCAATGCTGTGGCGCTGTTTAGGTATCGCGATGAGGATGTATGAGAACCTCTCGTTCGGTATTTGAAAGCCCGTGAATGCCCATAATTACTTTATCATATTAGCGACACGGGGTCAGAAAAGGGGCACATTACGATCGATGGGAGACTTTACGAGTCTCTACCAAACACATTAAATTAATTTGGCTTTTAGCCTACTTCTACACAAAACAAACATCGAGAATGAGAAGGGAGGGAGGGGTGGGTGGAAGGCGATTCAGACGGTAGTCTCTCCGAGGTCTTTGTACTCGTCCCAACAGGCGATGATGTGTTCGGCGAATTTCTCTTGGAATTCCTGCTCAGGTATCGTCGACATCGAGTAGTGAAGAGCTTTTGCGAGGAACTTGCGAGTGTCGATGATTTTACTGGCGGTCAGATCGTCGACCTGATATATATAAATATATATATAAATATTATCATCAATTTTACAATAGCCTGTTCATAAACATGTCCAATACCTGCACGATCACTTCGTTCTTCGGATCCATCGATCCAGTCAATGGGATGTAGATGAGGACTTCTGGTGCTTTCGTTTTTGCGTTCACAGTGGACTCATGGCGAATCCTGTTTAACATTTCAATTAGTGAGATCAAAAAAATCCTCTTACTCTGTCATAATATTAGCCATTGCAGCGAACTGACCGAGAGAGACGGGGTGGACTCTCGAGTGCCATCTGTTTCTCTCCGACGTGACGATACACTCCCTCTCCGTTCTCGTGTATGCGGCAAAGTTGCGGCGACTCTCCTACGAACCGTACAAATATTGCGAAGTATAAGCATCTACCATTTTCCATTTTCTTCCCAGTCTACTCACCAATTCTCTCGGCTCGTATCCGTGTACGTAGAAGTCCTTGTTGCTCTTGGCATCGTAGACAGCGTACCGAGGCGGTAGGAGAATAGGCGGTCCGGATGACGAGTTGGACAGTTCTCGAGCTCCGACGTATCTTCCGAAATTAGAACAGAACATCGTTATGAGTCCTGAACGTTTTCTTTTTTTTGTTTATGTGAATGTCCATTGAACGATGATGTGGCTCACCCGAAATCAGTGCCCTTCCTTGTTCATTCAGAACTGGTGATGTATAGGCGAGTTGCCACTTATTATAGCGAGCTGCATCGTCTCCATTGATGAGCTCGGGCGTCGCGACCAGATTCGCATCATGAAGGGCTCGGCAGATACGTCTGACCATCTGGTCGAATACTTCTCTCCCTATAATTGCAAGTTTGAGAGATTTTGACCATTACATGGTTACCTTCATCTTTCATGATCGTTCTGTAGACTGATGAGAACGATCGTTCCATCTTATTGACCTTGTCCTTGATTCCTTCCGACACGTGGGCGTTCCAACCGGGAGTACGGACGACACCTCCATCCGTTTCTGATAATAATAATTTTAGACAAAATAATTTTAGACAAAGACATTGACACGCGGGTAAAAAAAAAATCTTACGTTGGCCGCGATAGTACGGCTTTCCCGCCCAATGGCCCTTGAAGAAATTGCTCTCCGGAATAACAGTCGAGTTGAACGTGACTAGGCTGTTGTATGACTTGTCATATGTATCCACTCGAAAATTGATGGCGCGGAGATAGCTGAACAGATGATGTTATTCGGACTAACATATGAATAGACCTCACCTGACGAGCATATCCGCAATGGCCATTTGCTCCGATTCGTATCGAGTGAACACGGGCATGTTCGGTGAGCCGTGAGAGATGAGGTGGACGTTGACATCCGAGAATAGTTGAGTCGCGATCGCGGAATAGTTCAGTCCCTTCTCATTATCTCCAGTCGCTTGTTGGAGGACCTGTAAAGGTTTAGTGTGAAACATGACAGAGGAAGAAAATTCAGCTTACCCTGTCCTTGCATGCTTCCAGTGCTCCGATGACTATTGCTTGAGCGGCGACTCCAGCTTTGACGCCGGTCACGATAAACGCAGCAGTGTGTGGGTGAAGAGTTGGGAAGATGGACAATAGAATAGCCACGTCCTCTTTCACTGTTGTGTCTCCTCCAGTGGACGATTTTAGCAGTCCGCAGATTTTAGCGTCCGTGATCATTGGTCCCTTGTACATGGGCCTCGTGAGCGCGTACTCATGAACATTCACGCGATCTCCGAGTGGAACGATGAGGTGTTCTCTCAGGATTGTGCTCTGCAAAAAAAAAGGCTACTGTAAAATACTGATGCTGAACGCGATACTGGATATGATACTGTAACACAAAATATATATTTGGCTGACTCACCATACTTCTCGAGTAGTCGGCTCTCGTATCTCTGTTGTCGGTGATCAGTTGGCGATTGCACCTTTCTGCCGAGCCACAGTAGTAGAAGCGACCAGGCGAGTTCCCACGGGTAAGTCGACCTACGAATGGGGCTATCTCTCTCTCTCATTTTCCCTCTACTTTCACTTACTCATCATCTGCTTGATCGAGTATCCATCGGCGAATACTCGTCTGTTCTTCGTCACTCCGTGTGATGCATACTTCCATGGATATTGTTCCATTTCATTGAAGATGACTGCTCGCAGATTGGGAATATCGAGGGACTCTCCGACTTCAGCAGTCGTGAAGATCTGAAGAATAGATTTCAATCCGTAATATACTCACGAAGGCAAACTCACGATTCTGCCCTGGATGTATCTTCCACTGTAGAACTTCTTCGACGAGTTCGCGGTCGAGTTCCCGCCAGATACGGGGGTGAGACGAAAAACTTTCTCGTCGAGATCACGTCGATCGTCATAGTAGAGTGCAGGGTTGAAGTGCCATGCGAATGACAGCCTCAGAGGTTTGAATGCTACCTCATCCTTTCCGTCGATTGTCCACTTGATGAACGGTTCGTATTGATCGTTGATCATCGTCTTGAGGAATGAGCTGTAAATAAATATATTTGAACGTGAACACGGCATAAGTATGCACTTACCCCATCGCAGAAAGTGCTTCCATGTGAGGAACAATCACTAGGATCACTCCCAAGTCTCCAATATTTCTGGGATCGTCCCATGAAGACGGTCTTGTGCACCCATCGTCGAGTTTCTCCTTCGGAAATTCGTTCATGATATCTCGAATCACTCTTCTCAGTGTCGCCTGGCACAGACGTCTATAATTGATATACATTTACTATGGAACGCTCTCTGTCGTTCGTACCTTGCAAACTGTCCTCCGGGGATTTGGAGAGATGGCTCTTCTGCAGTCTCGGCGGTAAAGATTCCGTCTGCGTTCAGAGGAATCATCCTGCTCTCCAGAAACTTGGAGATGTTCTGTTCCGAAGTGATGTTGCTCGTAACAACACTGACGTCGAATCCTGCCGATGCGAGATTCCCGTGGTGCTTCTCCGGTGGAGTTGCACATCTATGTTTGTTTTATAAAGTTTCTCACTTATCCATGCTATACTCACGTCGATTTGACCTTCGGATGCAGCACACTCGGTTGCCACATAGTATTCGAGTAGACCTTCACGGGAACACAACGTCTGCCGATGACGATTTTGCTTTCGTCTCTTGCTCTGCATCGTACATTATAAAAAAAAAATGATTATCCCAACCTTTCGAGGTTCTTCCACAGTACAGACGAATCTTTCGGTCGATCAGGAGAGAAGAAGATGACGACGCGGCCCAGCTGCTTCTCCTTCATTGCCATCACTGCATGCTGGAGTACCTGATAATGATTTTATTAATTTATCTGTAAACTTGGAATAAAGCAGAAAATTCTCCCACCAGCCACATTGAATCCCATCTCCCGTATCCTTCTCCATTGTCGATGAATAGCGTCTCCCATGATCCGTCTCCGAGCATCTAATATCAATACTATAGCTTTAAACTACTACTACTATATTTCAACTCGCCTTGATCGTTGTTTCTGGATCGGCGATCATTCCATGGACGTTTTTCAGTCCATTTGTAACAGGCGAGTTCTCCAGTCCCATCGGTAGTGCGACCTGATTGCCAGGATATGCTCCGCCATGCTCATTGTGGTGATTGATGTTGATATTGGGATGCACCTGCAATCCAGCAAAATTTACTCTGAATCGTGGGGCCATGAATACCTTCTTGAGATGGCGTTGCAGTGAAGCGCGAGTCGGAGCATTGTTCGTGGTGACGAGAAACTTGTCGGATAGCCGGCGATTTCCGTTTGTCTCTGAGTAGCCATTATTCCTGAGATACTCGACGACCGCTGCATTGAGCAATGGAATCTGCGAATGAATTACATAAATATATATAAATACTATAAAATGAAAACTGAAAACTTGCCTCCCATATAAGGTCCATATGCGATGAGAATGTCAATGCTTGCCATATCCTTCACAAGGTCATCGATGACAGACGAGTCTATATCGCTTAGCAGCGGGAGACATCTCGGAATTGCTTTGAGAGCTGTGTCGATTTCGCATCCTAGCGCGTGAGCACTGAGTGGGATGTTACTCGCAATGCCAGTCTTGAAGTGGGGGCCAGAAGTCGCAGTCATTGCCTGGCGAGTTGGCTCTCGTCTCGGCAAGACATTGACCTTCATTGTTGGATCATTGGTGCTGAGTCGCGGTGGTTGTGGAAGGTATGCCGCACGGCGTCTCGGATCCAGCCTCCTCGGCGGCATCGCAGGCGAGTTAACCAGTCGCTTACGACCTGCAGAGAGAGCGCTCACAGGCAGGAATGGAGAAAAGGACACGAATGAAACGACAATACGCGAATTGCAATTAACTGTTATGCATATGCAAATTGTGTAAATGTATAATCTAATGCCTCTCTCCCTCCCTCCCCCCCTCTCTCCTCTTTCCGCTCACGCACTAACACCACTCTCCCTCCCTCTCCCCCTCTCTCCTCTTTCCGCTCACGCAATTCGAGAAGTAGACGTCGTTGGGGGAAATATACCTCCGTCTTAAAATGGGATGCATACATATGAATAGCAAACATCGTTTATTTTGCTTACATGAAATGGGCAAGTCGTGTTTACAACACAATTTAAGAGAGCCCTAGGCAAAAACGACGAACTTCTATTAATACATAAAACATATCTACACTTAAAACTACATTACATGGTGATTATCTGGTTATTATTTCTTAGTATCTCCCCAAAAACCACGCAGTCTATGAGGAGTATCTCCACTTCTCTTATTGGGGAGCACAGACGAGCCATTGGTGGGGGTAACAGGAGGTCCCTGGATGAGGAGCATAGATGAGCCAGCCGTGGGAGTGGCAGGAGGTCCCTGGATGGGGAGAACAGATGAGTCAGCCTTGGGAGTGGCAGGAGGTCCCTGCATGGGTGGAGCAGACGAGTCAGAGTTGATCTTCATTGAGACAGTATGAGTTCCATAGACCTCTGTCGATTCCATCATAACCGGGCTGGTCTGACACGCCATCTCGTGTGTCTGGACGGATACGTCGATCTTCAGGGTCTTTAGAGTCGTCTTGATGGAAGATGCTGTCTTGATGGAAGACGCTGACTTGATGGAAGACGCTGTCTTGATGGAAGACGATGATGATCCCATCTAAAATGTAAAATGAAACGGTGAAGACATGTATTGTGAAATCATGTACCTTATCCATGACCGGGCTCGTGCTTCTGCGAGAGGATGGTTCCACCAGGTCTTGAACAGTCGAGTCGACGGTCGGTTCCGGGTTTCTTCGGGTGAGGTCCACGGGGTCATCAACGATGGACAGGTTCTGAAAAAAAAAGAAGATTATAACAACAAATGATAACTGAGCACATACATCACTATCATATCCGAGTGTTCCATAGCTGGGCTCGTATGAGTCTACACTCACACGGCTTCCAGAGTGTGCTGTATTAAGCACTGTCGATCTGGCATTGAATTCATCACTCTGGAAAAGAGCGAAATCATTTAACGTTTCCACGCATTATAAACTTACTGTGTATCTAATCGATTCGTTGGTTACAGTCGATTCGGCCCATTTCTCCACTGTTGTAGTAACCGTGGTCACAGCCATCGTAGGAGCAGAGATTGCAGGAATGGGAGCTACAGGAGCAACCACTGCAGGAGCAACCACTGCAGGAGCAACCACTGCAGGAGCAGGGACTGCAGGGACAGAGACTGGATGGAGAGCCACTTGAAGGGGTGTGGTTGCAGGCGATTCTTCGTTCGACTTGTAGCACTTATCGAGCACCGCCTTTCTGCTCGCCTTTTCTTGTGCATACTGAATTAAGATTTATTTGTGTGTGCATGAAATATATTTATATATTATATATATATATGTGAAGACCTACGTCGAATCCAGCCTGGAACACATAGTGCTTCAGGCGCTCCTGGGAGATCATGACGAATCTTCCTCCTCCGATGTACTTTTCCATCTCATCTTGGAAGTGTGACATAACATCCGGGGCCACGACAAATACAAATCCGACATTGAATGAGTACAGACCATGGCGATCTATGCGTCTCTTGGCCTCGACGATCTGGAATATGCGTGTATGTTTATTTGCCTCATTGTATGTGAAACGAGGTAGACTTACATGGGCATATTGGTCAACGTCCAGTGAAGCGACGATTACACTCGGCTTGAACGTGATCAGCATGTCCTGAAGAAGGTATATTCTCTTTCCGCTCACGCCCCCCCTCTCTCCTCTTTCCGCTCACGCACTAACACCACTCTCCCTCCCTCTCCCCCTCTCTCCTCTTTCCGCTCACGCAATTCGAGAAGTAGACGTCGTTGGGGGAAATATACCTCCGTCTTAAAATGGGATGCATACATATGAATAGCAAACATCGTTTATTTTGCTTACATGAAATGGGCAAGTCGTGTTTACAACACAATTTAAGAGAGCCCTAGGCAAAAACGACGAACTTCTATTAATACATAAAACATATCTACACTTAAAACTACATTACATGGTGATTATCTGGTTATTATTTCTTAGTATCTCCCCAAAAACCACGCAGTCTATGAGGAGTATCTCCACTTCTCTTATTGGGGAGCACAGACGAGCCATTGGTGGGGGTAACAGGAGGTCCCTGGATGAGGAGCATAGATGAGCCAGCCGTGGGAGTGGCAGGAGGTCCCTGGATGGGGAGAACAGATGAGTCAGCCTTGGGAGTGGCAGGAGGTCCCTGCATGGGTGGAGCAGACGAGTCAGAGTTGATCTTCATTGAGACAGTATGAGTTCCATAGACCTCTGTCGATTCCATCATAACCGGGCTGGTCTGACACGCCATCTCGTGTGTCTGGACGGATACGTCGATCTTCAGGGTCTTTAGAGTCGTCTTGATGGAAGATGCTGTCTTGATGGAAGACGCTGACTTGATGGAAGACGCTGTCTTGATGGAAGACGATGATGATCCCATCTAAAATGTAAAATGAAACGGTGAAGACATGTATTGTGAAATCATGTACCTTATCCATGACCGGGCTCGTGCTTCTGCGAGAGGATGGTTCCACCAGGTCTTGAACAGTCGAGTCGACGGTCGGTTCCGGGTTTCTTCGGGTGAGGTCCACGGGGTCATCAACGATGGACAGGTTCTGAAAAAAAAAGAAGATTATAACAACAAATGATAACTGAGCACATACATCACTATCATATCCGAGTGTTCCATAGCTGGGCTCGTATGAGTCTACACTCACACGGCTTCCAGAGTGTGCTGTATTAAGCACTGTCGATCTGGCATTGAATTCATCACTCTGGAAAAGAGCGAAATCATTTAACGTTTCCACGCATTATAAACTTACTGTGTATCTAATCGATTCGTTGGTTACAGTCGATTCGGCCCATTTCTCCACTGTTGTAGTAACCGTGGTCACAGCCATCGTAGGAGCAGAGATTGCAGGAATGGGAGCTACAGGAGCAACCACTGCAGGAGCAACCACTGCAGGAGCAACCACTGCAGGAGCAGGGACTGCAGGGACAGAGACTGGATGGAGAGCCACTTGAAGGGGTGTGGTTGCAGGCGATTCTTCGTTCGACTTGTAGCACTTATCGAGCACCGCCTTTCTGCTCGCCTTTTCTTGTGCATACTGAATTAAGATTTATTTGTGTGTGCATGAAATATATTTATATATTATATATATATATGTGAAGACCTACGTCGAATCCAGCCTGGAACACATAGTGCTTCAGGCGCTCCTGGGAGATCATGACGAATCTTCCTCCTCCGATGTACTTTTCCATCTCATCTTGGAAGTGTGACATAACATCCGGGGCCACGACAAATACAAATCCGACATTGAATGAGTACAGACCATGGCGATCTATGCGTCTCTTGGCCTCGACGATCTGGAATATGCGTGTATGTTTATTTGCCTCATTGTATGTGAAACGAGGTAGACTTACATGGGCATATTGGTCAACGTCCAGTGAAGCGACGATTACACTCGGCTTGAACGTGATCAGCATGTCCTGAAGAAGGTATATTCTCTTTCCGCTCACGCGCTAACACCCCCCCCCCTCCCTCTCTCCTATTTCCGCTCACGCACTAACACCACTCTCTCTCCCTCCCCTCCTCCCCCCCTCTTTCCGCTCACGCACTAACACCACTCTCATTCCCTCTCCCCTCATAACCCACGTGAAGATTGGCCGGGTCCGTCACACGGATGATGCGATCATTATGGTTGATTTCAGCCGATTCATATTTCTCGTGGAAACATGCGATATACGTGTCTCTCTTGAAGGATGGATGTGAGGCGATTCCATTGATCTGGAATAACGGCATTGGTACGATTGTGTTGAGAGAATGATATAGGTGGAAATGGAATATTGAACACTCACCATTGCGTTGAATCCATCCAAATCGTCGGGGAAATCGGCCACAATAGCGAATTTTCCGGCGAACTTCTTCACATGGGCGAGCATAAGGGCGATATGCAGCTGTCTTTGCTGGTCCACAGTCATTCCATCAATTCCGGAGGAGACGTGAAAGTCGAGTTGACGTTTGAAATCGGTTCCTCTGATCATTTCAGCGTTGAATGCTCTGTCAACATCGAGCTGCAAGTAAAATTTAAATACACGTGTCCTTCATAAAAAAATACCGAAAAAAATATAAAAATAAAAATAATGAAAATAAAACACACCACTTCAGTCACGATGTTTCCGGAAGCATCGTTGTCGAATGATCCTTGTGCGCCGATCAGTGGAGCAAGCATCGAGGGGGCTGGAGCACTGGGCGGTGGATGGGATGGAGTTGGTACAAGCACTCCTTGCAGTCTGGGATCAGCACGTCTATCGGGAAGTGCGAAGAGCGGATGAACCTGAATGAGAATTTTTCTATTGTAAATACTCCGTTGTATTATACTTAATACTACTTACTTCCGGATCCAATGGTCGAAGCAATGGTCCGAGGCGATTTACTATCGGTTCCGGCTCATTGGGATCAATGTCACCCAGAGGGTACAGGCGATATCGATCTTCGTCCATCGTGTGTAGGATGAGGGATGAGAGACAGGCGAGTTAGTAATCCTGAAGCGAATTGACATGATATAACTATATGTAAAAATAAACGAACAAACGAACAGGTGAACAAATACAACTATGAATGTCATATGATGACAACGTGGAAGAGAGAGTAGGCAGGCGGCAGACATGGTCAGAGACGCAGGGTGTCAAAAAGGCGCGAATTCAAAAAATACAGTAACCCGGTGAATTGGATAATCGGCAAATGATTTTTTTCATTTATATTTTTAGATTTAGAGAAGTATGGCAGTGAAAAAAAACACACATTCCAGATACATTCCTACAAATTCGTCCATACAGCTTCTTTATTGTCCATCGAATTAAACCATAAACATACATAAACATACTTCTGTACGTGGAACAGGAAAATGAAGACTAATCAATTGACGATTTTACGATACATGATATACATAAGGCAGATATATATATATAAAAAGGTACAATGAAGTCGAGTTAACAATAATCGTCAATGTTGAGATATCCGATTTTGAATAGATCCTTAGGCCTGATGTAGAGTGGATGATATTCGACCGGCTCTGCATCTCTGAGCGGTGTCACGTGAAGAACTTTGTAGAATTGCTGTCTGAATTAATTAATTAAATAAAAAATAATGATGATGCCTCATAATAAATATCCTCACCCGAGGGCGATTTCTGGAGCAACCGTGACACGGAAGTGTACATATCCGATTGACGAGCGAGGGGCAAGGTCGATTTTACTTCCGAATGCCTTGAAATTGATCTTCTTGACATCATCATAATACTCGAAAGTGGACAATCCAGTCGATTCATCCGTAGTCCACTGAACATAATCAATTATGATCGTATACAGTGATGCCACTTACAGTCCAGCGGTCTGAAGTGGAAATCATATCAGCGATTTTTCTACCGCAGAGAGAGAGATCACATAGAGTCTTCACGAATACATGATCTCTGCTTGCGTCCTCATCGTTGTCGACCGGGAACAAATATATATCATATTTTCAATGACAATGATTTTTTAACGATTACATACTGTTAATATAAAATAAAAGAGGTCATGATACCTTGCCCCGAAGGAGCTTTTCATGGAGATATTTTCCAATGGCCTTCCTGATGGTATGTGGAAATAGCGGTGGTCCAACTTCCACACCGATCTGATCACCCGTCAATTGGCGATTCATATCGATTTTTGTGAGGACAGGGGCAATTGCTACCGCACGCCAGGGACAATCCTGGCACATAGAATTGAATTGGATGAGTGGGGGGGGGGG
>LS486769.1:176791-194994 GCA_900490705.1 Pristionchus arcanus | reverse complement strand
TGGGGGGGGGGGGGGGGGTGTACAACTACCTCTCTCGCGTTTCCGCCACTGCACTGATAGACAACGTCGATGGTGACGAAGTCACCCACGCTGACATCATAGAACGTGTCGAAGAATCCTGGCGATTCCGGGCATTCTCCAGCGGGAATGTACGCTAGACCTGAACGAGCTTATTGTGATTAAATAGACAACAATGAAAAAAAAAACCGACCGATCGCGTCGTTCCACATGGTCACTATGGAGTCTTTGTACTTGACCACCATTGCATGGACTCTGATCTTCAGACGAGAGCGAGGATCCAGGCGATACTCCTTATTTCCATCACATTCATCACTGAGCACAGTGACCTTCTTCAACTTGAGAACAGACGATCTATGACTCTTGATATTCGTTGCGATGAGCAGACCCTGAACGAATACAATCAATAACAAATTATGAAAATAACAATCTCACGTTTGCATTGCTCAGAGCATCATAAGTAACGAGGCGACCCTCCTTCAGAGAAGAATAAGCATTGTCGCTCAAATGGTACCCCTTCGGCGCCACAGAGAGGATGCTATAGTCAGGATACCAACGTCGATCAAAATTCGGCTCAGGGAAGAAGTGAAAGCGGGGAATGATGGTCATTCCCGATTCGGGAGAGTAGATAACACTGGCTCCGGCGTCTCCGTTCCAAACGACGATTATACCGGTCTGAATAAACAAATAATAATAAGCGTTGATGATAACGATGATATGCTCTCGCATACCTGTCCAGTTAGGCGTACACCTTCGACATCAGCACTGGCTCTTGCAGCCTCGTATTCTGGATGCATGCGACGCCACTCTTTTGCCCGGGCGACAGTGAAAAACGCCTAAATGTTATGATATGATGATCATGCCTGGATAAAGCCTGTTATTACCTGCATTTCCGAGGATAACCCACCAGGATTACCCAAATCTCCCGGGGAGGGATTATTTGATCCGGGCGAGTTCTTCACATCTTCGGGCGAGAGGACGAGGTCAGGCGAGTTCTTCACATCCCCTGGACCGGAAGAGGGAGTGATGCTAGGCGAGTTCTTCGGGCTAGCATCTCCTGGTTTGGTCGTATCCATCTGGAAACGCTAAATGAAAGGGTAAAGGATCGACTTTGATCGATATTAATGGTGATTCAAAACACCTCGTGAAACGGTTTAAATGTTTCATAGTGTAAAAAAAAATGTTTATTTGAAACTGGACAATGCATCAACAGTCGAAGAAACAGACCAGTTACTTCGATACTTCAATTTAGACAACATCAACAAATAAGACGAATATCAACAAAGGGAAAAAAACAGACGAGTTAAATTTTTGGTATTAGATTTACATTTCTTCCAGTCCAACATGGCGTGTGAGGTCCTTTATATTCATGTATACAGGATGCCAGGCGATTGGTGAACAGTCGTCGCGGAGAGGTGTAAGCTTGAGTCCCTGTACGAACTCGACTCTGCAACGAATAAACATAATATCGATCCACGTACTGCTCTGCATACCCTGTGCCAACTTGATTGACGTAGGTCAGGCGACACTGCTTACCGACGAGTCTTTCCCATCGATGGTCCTAAGTTTATTGAAATGAACAACCAAAGTGAATTACACACCCACCACATGAGGAGAAGCGTCACGGAGTGAAATGAACGCAACGACGCCAGAATCCTCATGCCTCAGCTTGACCTGGCCGTTTCTCCACAGATTTACAAACTGTATAATTGGAATTTCACAACCCCGGCTTAACATGAAAGTAACGTACAGTCCATCCGTCCGAAGTCGACACCTTATCGGCGAGTCTCCAACCACGATACGAGAGTAAGAACAATCCGGTCGCGTAATCGCCGGTTCCGTCGACTCCACATTCCTAACGTAAGCAACATTAATCGATGCTAGATCAAAAAAAGAATATATACCTGGCCGCATACGGCGAGTTCTGCGTTCCCAGTATTATGCAAGACGAGTTCGGCAATCTTCGCCTTGCATTCTTCATCCATCGCATTGAATCGACCGAGTGCGACCTCTCGCAATACAGAGGAGACATGCAATGGGTATACACTCACTCCCATCCATGGACAATTCTGGAAAAGATGGTATATGAACACTATATGAAAAAAAATGAGCCACATATGCACACCTCTTCAAACTTGTTACGGCTATCGATGAATACAACGTCAACGGTGACGAAATCACCGTCGGTTAGACGATCGGCGAATCCACACAGAGTCTTGTGGATGAACATTCGACCTGGAATTTACATTTTTCATACGCACCCCAGAAGGCCGAAAAACGACTTTTTCAGAAAAAAAGTATCAGAACACACTCAGAACACCCAGGCGCATCACCTATTCACTTTTGGTCCCGATCCGAGACCATGAGTGTCCCTCGGTTTTGGAGCCCCGACCCTCCGATCGGATCTGATCGGAAAAGTGGGCGGAGTCGGTCAAAAACTACGGAAAAATAGTTGCGTCAGGAATTGAAGCTGCAGACCCAAAATTTTGCATACTAGTCGGAAATACCATGGAAAGTCCCTATTACGCAATGGCAAAGTCGAAATTCAATTTCCAAGTCGATATCCGGGGGATCCAAGGTACCAAGGGTACCCCCTTTGGACGCACCCCAGAAGGCCGAAAAACGACTTTTTCAGAAAAAAAGTATCAGAACACACTCAGAACACCCAGGCGCATCACCTATTCACTTTTGGTCCCGATCCGAGACCATGAGTGTCCCTCGGTTTTGGAGCCCCGACCCTCCGATCGGATCTGATCGGAAAAGTGGGCGGAGTCGGTCAAAAACTACGGAAAAATAGTTGCGTCAGGAATTGAAGCTGCAGACCCAAAATTTTGCATACTAGTCGGAAATACCATGGAAAGTCCCTATTACGCAATGGCAAAGTCGAAATTCAATTTCCAAGTCGATATCCGGGGGATCCAAGGTACCAAGGGTACCCCCTTTGGACGCACCCCAGAAGGCCGAAAAACGACTTTTTCAGAAAAAAAGTATCAGAACACACTCAGAACACCCAGGCGCATCACCTATTCACTTTTGGTCCCGATCCGAGACCATGAGTGTCCCTCGGTTTTGGAGCCCCGACCCTCCGATCGGATCTGATCGGAAAAGTGGGCGGAGTCGGTCAAAAACTACGGAAAAATAGTTGCGTCAGGAATTGAAGCTGCAGACCCAAAATTTTGCATACTAGTCGGAAACGATGAACAATAGAATATAATAAATACCTAAGACGTCGTTCCACATGATAATGTCGCTCCTGCAGCTCGTAACCAATGCAGAGACTCGAAGAGTTAACGTTGATCTTCGATCGATACGGCGAGTTCGTCCCATTCCAGAATCAGAGACTCGCTCGATCGGATCACCGACGGCGTGGATATTGATCGCAACCCAAATTCCCTGAAAAACCAATAGCATTGATCGAACGGACGCGAACTTGCAAACTTACATTGTCACTAAGCAGAGCATCATACTCGACGATTACACCTTCGCGGATGGATAAATATTCGGCGATTGACATCGAGTCGGGGTAAGGAGGGACCATCTCACACACTTCTCCTTGTAAAATGCCGGCATATTCGAGTCCGACATATCCCACCCCCGCCCCATCTCCGTGAACTTCAACAATGGGAAACAGGCACCGCCCCGATTCAGGCGAGTACAGAATGCTCGCATCGTCTGTAGAATTCCAGACGATCATTACCCCTCGCTGAAATTGAGGCTATTTAGCAATAGAGATAGCTTTTTTTTCCACAAATGCCGACCAGAACCACAATTAGACGTCGAAAGAAAAGAGGAATCTCAGTGAATAACTCAATGTAAATTTTAAAAAAAGATTTGTTATATACCTGATTCTCCATATGTCGCCCAATTGTGATCGCTCTAGAGTGTTCACGCCTGTCCGGATGAACTCTCTCCCACGTATGTTTGTCATCGCACGGGAAGACGGACTAGAATGGTATGTTCACCCAGCATGTCGCATATCCCAGTGTATACCTCAATGTAATCCGAGAGGGAGGGAGGATGCATATCGTTTGGCTGGCGAGTCACAGTCAATCGGATCGCAAAGCTGGCGAGTTGAAACCTGAATAAAGATTTACTAAAATGTAATATCAAACGAGATGGAAAAAAAAGATCCAAGTATAGTTAGGCGTCACAAACGCCAAGACATTCACAATAACAGCAAAATATGTTCAAAACAATCATTTATTATGCATAACAACAGTGAAACATTGAAACAGGGATGAGTATATGAGTAAAGTCGTAGTCTATAACAACTTGATAACAAATTATAACAATAACAAGTGGAAAATTAAGACGAGTCAACAAATCTTTTGAGATCAATCATGTTCTTGAGCAACGGATGGTACAAAATGGGAGTCCTGTCGAGTTCGCCATTCAATGGAGTGAGCAAGAGAACACGATTGAACAACACACTGAAATAACTCAGATTATGCATAAAGACGAAACAGGCGGGACTAAGTGGAACGTACCCTTCCCCGATTTGTCCAGTGTACGTGACTCTGAACTCGCGACCAATGATATCATACGCATGAGGCTTCAATTTTTAAGTATTAGCGTTTGTCAAATGAGAGCAAGAGCCTACCAAATATGGCTGAAGATCATCGAAGAAAACATAAGCCTCAATCCCGGAACCTGCGTGCACTAGGCGACTATTAACATGTCCAAACGAAATGAGCTATAAAAAATGTTTGCGAAAAGGAACTATCTCATCTACTATAACGAACCCGCCAGCCATCAGACGTATTGACCTTATCTGCGACACGCAGAGCACGGCAAGCCATAGCCCACATGCCCCAAACACGATCGGCAACACCGCCGGCAGCATATACCCCCTTATCAATGGCAGGAACAGTGTCCTCGCAATTAATATAATATAATGGTGAAACGCAAATAACAAGAAATACCTGATCTATCGTCCTCAAAGGGGGTCTGCGAATAGTCGATTTTGACATGGCTCCAGCTGTAGTACACCCAAGGGCAGATGATTGAGATTGAGTGGCGATTTGACGATCTTGAGACTGGACGTGCATTCGTCCCATTTCCATTGCCATCTCATCGACGAACACCATTGCCGGCCTCGAGAAGGAATTCTAAACAAACTCGTTAGATAAATGAAATGACGATGATGACAAACCACATTCATTCTGTAGATACTGGCGAGTGCGGTCTTCTCATACACAGATAGAGGCTTGAATTCCTGAGTCGTTACGGCCTCAGAGTATGGCACGTCGACGAGTGTAACAAGGCGAACACACATCCATGGAATTCCCTGTGAGATATATATTTATATCATATATATTTATATATGTATAAACCGAACCGACCTCGTCGAATCCAGAATAACTCTTGACGAACACAACATCGACCATAACGGAGTCGAATATCTTCAGGCGATTAACATCGACGAGAGCTCCGGGCACATCAATACGTCCTATACAATTCATAATATTTTTTTTAACCAGAGTCTTACTTTACCAGAACGATATGAATGAATGAACATACCAATATCGTCGTTCCATAGTTTGGCTCTCCCTCCGATGAACGCATCAATTCGAGTGACGAGTGCGACGAGTCGAAGACTAAGATTCGAGGGAGGATAGTACAGCAGGTGATCGGGGACAACGTGACCAAAGACCCTCTCGAGAATACGATCGTTTGGCTTGATATTCACTGCGACCCAATGCCCCTAAAAAAAAAAAAAAAGATTGCGAAAGAAAGCGATGAGATGTGAAGTCCAACATAAAAGAAACATACACTATCATTTAAGATTGCATCGTAACTGACGAGTCTCCCTTCGAAGATTTTCGTGTACTCAGAGCTTGTGAGATACAGGCGATACTGGTTGGCATCGGACTCGTCGAGGAGACCAGCACCGTAGTCAAAATATCGTCGAGTTGATCCTTCTTCAGTGACGATTCTCGAAGGCGGGAACACACACTTTCCGGACTGAGGAGAATAGATGATTCCGGCCTCTTCATTGTCCCAAACGACGATTACTCCTTCCTGATATAAAGAGGGTCAATCGGGGATTAAAATGGAAATTAAACTGTCAAAAGATACCTGATTTTCGATGAGTTTAACATGGCGATGAGGAATTGGTAGAAGGCGTTTCCAGACGATCGATCTATCAAGAGGGAGGAGATTCTAAACGACAATTATTAAGAACATTCCAACAAAATAGTATTACCTGTAATCTCAGGAATATTCTGCTACCAGGCCGGTAATACATCTATGATCAATCTATAAATGAGAGAGGATGAGTGGAATGGGAATACTATTGGTGATTGAAAACACCACAACATAAACCGTGAACATGATTGTAATGAAAAAGATGATTTATGCTATATTAGTATAAGCGTGTAGTGTGGATTAAGAATGAGAGACTAATGTAAATGTTAAAAGGAATGAGAGTGAGATCAGCAAAACAAAGGGGAGAAAAGAAACATCAACAAGTAACAACAATCGAGCATCCACAGATTAACAAATGAAAGTGATAACAGATGAGTTAGACTATTGTTGCGGAGGGTGAATGAATCCCTCCATACAAAGAATACAGGTCTCCGTCTTGGACGATCCCGGTTCGATATCATTAACAACGATTCTCATCTAAATGCTCATCGACATATACTTTAAAAATACTTTAAAAACTACCTCATTTAGGCATGCTGAACCAAGTCCACGCATACATGCCGAATACAAGACAGAATCAAGCGGAAATGCGTTCAACGCATTATGGATAGCAGGTCGGCTACGGTAGCCAACATGCGCCATGTTGAGGATAGGCGATTCAAACTCTTCGGAGATAGTAGCATCCTAACATCAGCTCATATGAAGAGGCGAAACAAAGGAGGCAAAAAACATACCTTGAACTTTCCACACACATCAATAGCACTGCGGAATGATCGGATAATGTCGGAAATTCCAGATCCTGTCATAGGCGAGCTGAGCATGCGGAATTGGTCATTCGTGCCGATCTTGACGCTGACAGCGCCGAAACTAACATCTCCAGGCGAGCTGTAAAGGAACAGAATGGTCCACTAATTGCATAAAAGGATATAACCTCCTGATCTTTCTCTCGATCTCACTGCGGAGCAAGTCGATGAAGCTCGCATCAACATCGCCACGTGAACAGTCGAGTATACAGACAGGGACAATCATCCCCTTGCCTATAACATCGCGATGGGCACACATCATGCGCTCCTGGTAGTACTGAAACAAGATACATTAGCGCTCACGAATGATCAAATGATAAAAACGCAATCAAATAATGTGAAATCCAATTGAAAATGAAACAAACCGGTTCCTCGTAGGGTCTCAATGCAGACGAGAACTGGGCATAATACAGTGAGAAGTTAGAGACGATCTCGTCGTTATGCACAACGATAGAGACGACTTTCCACTTGCCACCAGTGAATCGCACAACGTTACGAGTCATGTAGAGTCCAATCTGACGACGGATAGCGAGGAAATGGATGATTGCGTTATGGAAGAAGGCTCTTGTCTGGTGTAAGTCGACGAATCTGACATCCCTGATGTCCTGGCGAGTTCTCCGTAGTGCTGCTATCCAAGCAGAATGGTTCTGCCTCGCGTAATCGGGATGACCGGAAAATGCACCAGCATACCGATCAAGCAATACAGAGTTTGTTCCTGTCTTGACTTTGAATGCGGCCTAAACAAACGAAACAATATATAAATTTCATCCGATTCATAATCCCACCTCAACAATCCCCGCAGCAACGTAATCCATACAGTATCCATGCATCAAATCAACGGCATCTGCATTGCCTACATAGTTGGAGAGCAGGCGAGCCTGGAAGGATAATATTCAATTTCATTAAATTTACAAACTATTCAAACCTCGACAAGTTGTAGTGAAGTGATGAATATCCCAATGATTCGATCGATTCGAGTGCAATCGGACTCAAACGACTCGACAATCTCCATGGAAGGAATCGACTGCTCGACAGCCTTAGTCATCATAACAACTGCATCAGTGATGCTATTGGGCACAAATGACATGGCAGCCAAGACATCAGAAACAGAGCTCAAGGCGAGTCCCTAAACACACAAGATAGTATCACAGAAAGGAAAATAATAACAATAATAATAAGACAAGAATATATAAAAAAAAGACTTACATAGGTGTCGACATATGCATCAATGTATTGACACATCACAGATGAAAGCGTACTCCGAGCGAAATAGGCGACTTGGTTTTCATCGAATATTTTGGCGAGTTCTGAATTATACATTTCGGGTTGTTTTTATGCAAACATCAAACCATGTTCTCCTTGTGCTGCCAGTCGATTCTTAGCATTCGCAACAGCTACACCCTCTTCGACGATATGCAGAATTCCTGCAGATAGAGCGTCAATCAGTATAGCTGAAACACACACATCTACATGTGTCAGCGATAGTAAAAAAAGAAAAGAAAGGACGATAGAGAGGAAGGGGACGGGGCTAGGGAAAAGCGGTGTTAGTGCGCGAGCCTACAAAGGAGAGAGAGGAGAGGGAGAGGAAGGGGGCGGGGCTAGGGAAAAGCGGTGTTAGTGCGCGAGCCTACAAAGGAGAGAGAGGAGAGGGAGAGGAAGGGGGCGGGGCTAGGGAAAAGCGGTGTTAGTGCGCGAGCCTACAAAGGAGAGAGAGGAGAGGGAGAGGAAGGGGGCGGGGCTAGGGAAAAGCGGTGTTAGTGCGTGAGCCTACAAAGGAGAGAGAGGAGAGGGAGAGGAAGGGGGCGGGGCTAGGGAAAAGCGGTGTTAGTGCGTGAGCCTACAAAGGAGAGAGAGGAGAGGGAGAGAGAGAGAGAGGAAGGGGGCGGGGCTAGGGGCGGACAAACCTCTATCGGAGTCGATCATCCTCAATCGTTCAGTAAGATCGGCGAGTGGCGCAGTTCCGAGAGTTGTAGTCACTCGTCTCATTATCGCTCGATACATGGCCAGCGCAGATTCGGTCATGGCTAAAAAAAAATGCATGAATTATGTAAAGATTCAAATAATGGAAGTAAAAGTAAATATGCAATCGGAAATGAAACCGAAATCGAACAAATATAAATAGCCCATGCTTCATTTAACTTTTTTTTTTATAACAAGAAGAAAGGGCGAGTTAACAATATAACGGATGGCGAGATAACATCAGAGAATAATAACACAACATGAACAATAATAGACGAGTTAACAATAGATGGGATCTAGGCAGTAGCGACAAGCGAATCAAAACTAGTCTTAACACTATCTAACCACTCAGAAAGCATGTTGGCGCTCTTCTTGATCATCTCCTTTCTGGCAGCCTTATTCTTACCAGAAAAATCAGGACCAATACCAGTCTCGAGAGACTGGGAAGCAATCTTCGTCAGGATACGCACACCACTCTCAAGAATCTCGAGACCAGTACACATTGCAGATTGACGATCACGAATGTGCATTCCAATTCCCTCGTAAAGCATGAGGAAGGCAGGTCTGAGGTGAGTCCAGACAATTTCACGTGAAGTGATCGATGCCCATACACGAGAAGAAGGCTGTCCAAATTCGAGAACCGTATCAGCACGAGGCGATTTGACGATTCCAAACTGGACAAGAGCATGTCGAACAATTGACACCTGCCTCTCGAGGACTCTCAGCTTGGCATTGATGCTGTCATTGTTGCGCTCACTCCCATCGACGATTCCACCATACTCAAGGTCAAGATCGTCGATCGCTGGCGCTACATACGCAGTAAGTCGATGCTTCATCATCGAAGCTTCATCGCATCCCTCGAGTGAACAGCGGCCCTTGTCCATGCCATAGCACTGGAATAAAATTATGTCATTAGATAACAAGAAAAAAGAATAAGAGAATATTACCTTTGACTTATTCACACAGTTCCCAAAAGTAGGCGAGGAAGACAACGATGAAGACATTGGCGATTTCGAAAGTCGAGTCCTTAATTATGGTCTGGTTGGACATAAAAAGATCATGGAATAGATAGAAGGTATCGCAAGGGTCACGAACCCGATATGATGAAAGGCATGAATGTAAAGAAAACATTTTTCTTATCGAGAAAATAGAACAGACAACAACAATGAACGCAATAACAGCAACAACAGAATAAAACAGGCGATTTAACACACAAATCATGTTGAATCATCACAGACGATTTAACATAATTCACGTATTGAATCGAAACATCATTTGAGATTATACGCAGAATCCATCCACGCGACCGTCTCATCGGCAGCCCCGATCTTCTCAATGATCGAATAGTGGTCGGCAGTCTGCGCTCCAGTGGCGATCCTCGACTTGATGTAGCCGATGCAGCTACGTGCATGCTGGAGAATTTCAGGCATGGTCCGGGCCTTCACACGATGCGTCTAGAATAGTGAATATATTGATATTGGTAATGTAAATGAATATACAGAATGTATCTATATATAAAGGGAAAATTATACCTTCTCTTTATCCTTCTTCTTAGGGTCGGGTGCGAAATCATCCGCATCAATATCCATGAGAATATCATTGGATTCAGAAGAAGAGGCGAGTCGCGCAGTCGTAGATTGACGAATTATCGTTGCCAGAGCCGTATTGTTCTAGAATAAACGAAGATTTACAGTCATGAGGAATATACATACACTAGCCAAAGGCGAGTCAAACGTTCCGAGATCCAGTGTAGACCGTTTCTTGCTTATTTCAGTATCAAACGGATCACAGGGGCTTCCAGTTCTTGCCGAACGCTTGCCTCGTCCCACGGAATCGATCTATAAAGAAAAAACGAACAGAAATTAATTTAAAACTACGATATACACGTGATATACCTGGTTAATATTGTCCGGGTGAACAGAATTAAGTCGAGTCACTGACGTATTCGGTGTATTAGATACACTGCGACTGAGGCGAGCATCACCTATATATAAGTATATGATATATGCAAAAAAAAAAAGAAAGAAAAATATTCCTACCATGCGGGGTCCGGAAAGGAGTAGACTGCAGAGACAGAGCGGCTAGGCGCCGAGGGGTTGCAGAAAGCTGTTGCTTCAAGCTCACATACTCATCCTCAGCAGCCTCGGAGTCCAAACGGGTAGCCTCGGCGAATCTCCTAATGAATGGCGGAACTTCACCGTCGAGAGGGAGCTGGCGAGTTTCGAAGTAGTTCTTCTGGAAAAAAAAATTAAACAATGGAAATGGAAAAAAAGTCGAAAAGAATATCAGAACTATATAAAGTGGGCAAACTCACAAGCCACTCCAGCGATTTCATTCCATCAGTAGTGCGCAAAGCATCCTCATCATCATCAGGGTCATATGTGAAGATGCCCATGTGATTGAAGCAGGCCGCATCCTTTAAGCCCTTGCATACATCCTCGACCAGTGTCCAGTATTGACGACGGTGGTCCATCTTATATCGGTAAAGAGTGGCCAAATCGAGGTCAGGCTTTCCCATCTGATATTTTTTATTATTAAATCCAATTACAAACAACAACAACGGATGAAAACTGACGATTTCAATGCATGGAAAACATTCACATACTAGACGATTTCAACTTTCATTCTCTTGCGCAGAGCGGGACATACTAACAAGGCAACAATATTCCGGGCATCGACTCCACACGAGACGGGGCAAAATATGACGAATCTACGTACATTTCGAAGGTCTAGCGCAATCAAAAGATCGGGTATCAGCGAGCGAAACTTCACAACATAAGAGAGAGAGGGGATATCCACAAAAAGAGTATCTATTTTACTCAGAGTGATTCTCCTAAACAGCGAGTAAGTACCGACCAAGAAATCGATACCACCCCCCTATCGAAGAACCGACCAGGGACGTATTCAGCAGCATCAAAACGCCGGGGCACAATTCCGTCCTCGCGGAGGTTTGAACAATGGACGAATGAATACTTAGTCTTTGCATAAGCCTGAACGAACTATATATCTATACACTCCCACGCGAATAGCCAAACCATTTCTATATCCCTCCAATATGCAACAGACGAGTTTACATCCGGTGCAAGTAGAACCGATTTCATAGTGATGGACCCCTTGACCAAACCAACCGACTGAATCCTATTAGCGATGAGTGGCGACTGAATTCAATGTTATAAAATAAATAAATAAAACATTTTTTTTTACCAAAAGTCCAAATCTTTCCCCACTGGAATGCATGACGAACGTAAGAGGTGTATGATAGCAAGATTCCACCACGGCAGGTATCTTAGAAATTTCAGGCCGTCCACTAACTATTGCATGTAAATCATCAGGCGAGTATATCCATGGTAGCTCGCGGGGGCGCGACATATCCCATTCATCAAGGATGCTAGCCATTCGTCGGTAAATAAATAAACGTCAATAAGTAGAAATAGCACATGATTCAAGGTAATGCGCATGGCATGAGGGTTTTAACAACCCATCAGTTGAGATGAAACGAATTAAAGCGAAGCTTTATCATCAACAATCTATAAAAGCATTTAGCAACATGAATAGACGAGTCAAAACATCGAAGAAAGCAACAAGCAATAACAGCATTTAACAACATGAATAGACGAGTTAAACATTGAAGAAAACAAAGAAAGGCGATTCAACAAATTTACTTTGGTGAAGGTGTATACTTGGCAGGTTTCTTGACCGCCCTCTTGGACCTGATGGAAGGGTCAACGGCCATAGACACAGGGTCATCATCATTCTCATTCATGTCACGGACATTTGGCGGGGAGACTAATCTCTTTGTATCCGGATGGATATCGGCATAAATTGTCCGTCTGCTCCTCTTCCTCTTGGATCCAGGCGAGATCTAAAAATAGTTTTTAAGATTATTTAGGAAAGAAATACATGTAGACAATGATGAAATATGAATAAAAAGATTACCGTCTGTATAGCGGACTGTCCTGGTCCAGAAATAGAAAATACAGACGAGTCGCTATCCATCCCGTCATCATCCAGCTCATCATCACTACTGTCGACCAGTGTCTGAGGAGGAGTGGAGTCGAGTGAACCATCCTGAAAGAGCAGCAATGTAATGGGATTGATACAACAATTGAAGGAATGGGGGATACCTTGAGGTAGTCCAATCCATGCTTGAAGTCGAATTCGCCTCGTTTCCTGGCATCCACATCTTGATGACGGCGAATCTTGTCGATGAAAATAGTTCTCAATGAACCATCATCCCCGGCCAGTAGAAGATCTATGAATTTCTTCACATATCCATCACCGGCATTCTCGAAAGCAGTCTTCGCAGTCATGGTCATCGCATTCGACCTGTACGTTCGGCCTCTAAGTCGCAGTTTCATGGCGATTGCGAGCTCCTCGAGTTCGCCAGACACTCCATCATCACCATTGTCATATGGCGTCTTCGCATTAATCTCACAGCACATATCGTACAAAGACAGGCGATCTGAGGTTAATACAATCGGTAGGTTCAGACACGGGAGCAAAAACTTATAAAAAAGGAAAATTACTGACCTCCATCCCTCGGAAGCATGAGAGCTTCGAGATCAGCCTTCCTCTTATCTGTACCCATATCGGCGAGTTTCAACTGATCCATTAGCGCGGACGAGTTAGCGGTAAACTTCCGCGGATATCTTCTACGAGGAAAGCACCTCTTAGCAAAGCTAATCCGCTCACATTTCCCGCGATTTCCCTTAATTATTATTTTTTTCATTACATAAAGGGGGCGATGGGGCTCACCTCAACGAATATCGGGCATCCGTTGCGCATTTCATCTTCACTGAGAGGGATCAAATCACGAGTGATAGACGCGACGTAATTGACTCGATGACTGAGGCTCTCAGCGAAACGGAGAAACGCCATATTGTCGAATCGAATATCTGAAAATGAGCATTAGACAGCAAGCATGAAACAAACTAAACTATACCTCCATGTTTGTCCTTATAAATGTGGAAATAGTGCTGCTGGCCAAGATAGTCAAACTCATAGCTTGGCGAATATTGTCCAATCTTGGAGGCGAATTTATAGTAGTTGAAGTCGATGTGCGCGGTAGTATTCTCGACACTCTCGATAACACAGGCGAGTTCTGCGAAAAAAAAAAATTAGCTAATCCAGATGTTAGTGCGTGAGCCTACAAGGGAGAGGGAGAGAGGAGGAAGAGAGGAAGGGGGCGGGGCTAGGGAAAAAAACGGTGTTAGTGCGTGAGCCTACAGGCGAGAGAGTGAGAGAGTGAGAGAGTGAAGAGAGGAGAGAGGAAAGGGGCGGAGCTAGGGAAAAAACGGTGTTAGTGCGTGAGCCTACAAGGGAGAGGGAGAGAGGAGAGAGTGAGAGAGTGAAGAGAGGAAAGGGGCGGAGCTAGGGAAAAAACGGTGTTAGTGCGTGAGCCTACAAGGGAGAGGGAGAGAGGAGGGAGAGAGAGGAGGAAGAGAGGAAGGGGGGCGGGGCTAGGGAAAAAACGGTGTTAGTGCGTGAGCGCGCACAGAGCGAGAGAGTGAGGAGAGAGGGAGAGAGGAGGGGGGGGGCGAGGGAAAAGCGGTGTCAGTGCGTGAGCGCGCACAGAGCGAGAGAGTGAGGGAGATAGAGAATATGGAAATCAATGGTAATAAGGGAAATAGATGGAAATGAAGACCAACCCGTCGGCGTTCCAATGTCTTCCTTCTCGATGACCTTGCTTATTGCCCCGAAATGAGCATCCAGACTGTTATGAGTATGTCCCACTGTTGGGAAGTAGAGATGGACTTCTTGAAGACGAGGTATCAATTCGAGTAGGAGGGCAAATGCACGTAGAGTGTTGATACTCTTATTCACGGATGCATTGTCAAGGACCAACGCTATACACCGAGGAACATAGGCGACTTGATCCGATCGTAGAACATGCAATAAATTGGAGACGAGTGCATCGGTACTCGGAGCACCACCCCAACCATAGGGATAGATGAAATCATGGTTTGCCAGTGCATATCCAGAAGCAGAAGCAGCATCCTTATCGTCGAAGAACTTCAATTCCTCATCCACGGCGATTTTCTCATCATCGGTATATGCACGAGGATTCTTTTTCATCAATTTCTTGAGAGAATTCAATTCATGAATTCTAACAACATCCCTCTCCTTCGCTTTAAGATGGGCCTTCGTAACAGACGAGTTGGCTACACTCATCTGCAACCCGGTTACGTAGCAATCCAGGCGAGCTAGCGTTTCAGCATTTTTGCCCTTCTCCTTGTTCGGCAGCTGAAAAAAAAGGCGTAAATACGAAGATACAACAAAAAATATAACGATAGGAGAAACACACCTTGGTTTTATCCTTCGACATCCCATCAGCCGTGAATGCGAGGACAGAAGCAGGCATCTTTGCTCCAGTCTCAAACGCAGCATATGTGATAACCCTCTCGGCACTGAACAACGCTTATTACTATGTATTGTTTAAAAAAATAGGAACTCACGTCACGTGCTCAGCATGGAAGCTACGAAGAGTCTTCAATCTCTGAAAAGCATTGAGCAGCTTCAGGCGGCGCGAAGCATTAGAATTGGCGAATTTCACAGTGGCGGCAGTGTTGGCAGCTTCAGCCATGCGATCGAGAACAACTCCAAGAGCTTCCTCGTCGATTTCGTCACCATCGTCATACTCCGCGTAAGCCTCCTCTCCATCTGGAGCACCACCACTACCATTGTCATCATTGTCGATTGCCATATCTTGACCATCCACGATATCATCTCCAATATCTTGACCATCATGCGGTCGATCATCCATTCCTTCACGACGACTCACATCGAGGCTTTCGCGATCACGTACTAGAGAAAAGTCATCTTCATGAAGGTGTCCATCAACAAACATGTCAATGTCTTCCTCTGACATTTGCAATATTTCGGACTGATGAACAAGCTCCGGGGTTATCGTGAAGGGATCCTGATCACGGCGAGTTCGAGCATTAAGTAGTTTGCAGTACATCTCCGTCTTGACATGCTCATTGGGGACGATTTCGTCCACAGAGATCTCACGAATGTCCACTTCTCTCCCCTGCTCCCTGCTTCGCAGCATGGCAGTATTCTTTCTAGCATTGGCGTATCGACGAAACAGGGAATACAAGACGAGTTTCCGCATCGATATCACTTTTGCTTGATGTGCTCGAGCAGTAAGCGATTGGGCTCCATTAGACGATTCCACAGTCCTCCTCTTCTTCTTATCGCCATTACACATTCGAACTAGACTGGCGACTCTCCTGAACTCTTGACCCAGAGTCATGCAAACATCGCAGCGCATGAAACTGTCAACCTAAAGAACAGCGTGAAATCAGTATGTACTATGATGAAAACTTACTCCTCGTCGTCGAATCCCGACTCCAACATACTTGTCGAGTTTGTCCTTCGTCAGAGTTCCAAAACGTGAATTGGTACGAAGAAAGTACCTGAAATTAAATTTTAAAGAGTACACTCATAAAAGCATAAGCACAAAATACTAATAAAAAAAAACAACCAACTTCTTGCTCTCCCCTCGTGCAAGCATAATCGATCCACATAGGGGATTGAATTGTCCTACAAGCGACGACTCCACTCCAATCCGAGCGATCGATCGAATGGTCTGCTCCCCGAGTTGGCCAATAACGCCCAGGCGATTCGGAACATACGGATCTCCGAAGACAATACACCTCAGCATCTTATCGAAACTGCAATGATAATGTAAGCAAATTCAAAATAATGCACATTCAAAAAATAACTTTTAAAAAACTTACACTCTCTCGGAGATACAGAGAACTCCCAAGAAGAACTCCTGGCAGACAGGTCTTTTGAAAATCGAGCGATCGATAGTAACTTTGACGAGTTCCTGACCATTGACGTCGGGAGGAATGTCCAACCTACAAGATACAAATGAGTAATGATTAATTCAGACATATATAGTCAACAATAAGAAACAAACGTTGAGTACTGACCTCGCGTATAGATAGGCGCTCACACAGTTGCGAATATTCTCAGCACTTACATCGTCTCTCAACGATCGATAGAAACCAGCACGAATCTGTATCACATCGCGTCTAAAAACAATTTTCAATGTAGGCAAGGGGGGGGGGGTGTGCTCACATTGGTATCCACAGATTGCACCAATTCGGACAGCATCTATGCGCCACCAGATGAGTTGGAAACAGTGGATCGAAATATTCGGTAATCATCTCCATCTGATACGAGCACGCATCGGAGAACAGATCGCTCGTGGGATTGAATACATCACTCGGCGCATGCTCGGGTCTGTTTCGCTGTGTCCTGAAATTTTAATCAGTGCTTATGTTCATGAAAAATATGAGCCATACATGTATTGTGCTAGGCGATTCTGTAGGTAAAATCGATTGTCGGTTGTTAGGCGATTTTTTTCAGTTCCTCAACTTGTCTCCAGACCCTCAACAATAGGTTGTAATAGTAATTTAATTGATAATAACATCAAAACAAACAAACAATATCGATTGGGAAAAGGGAAAAGGAAAAGTCATTTCATGAATTTCCACGATACTCAGCGAAAACCTACCATTTCAGGGTTTTTCAGGGATGTCGTGGTGAGAGTTGACGAAAATACCGTATTTTTCAGCATAAATTACGGTATTTTTTCGCATTGATTTTTTTCTCTCAATAGAAATTCGCGTACTTTTTTGGTATTATATTTCCACGACTATTACATTTTCAATGTTTTTTTTCGTGTAATCAGTGATTAAATTTTCTTTTGAAGTATGCCGGATGACGAATCGCCAAACGAAGTGGACTCATCAATGGAATCAGGAGGAGTGATGAAAACAATAGTCATGCAGTCGACTTCGAGAATCGCCAACGTCGGAGTAGGCGATGGAAAGGTAACATTTTGTACATATCCGTCCATTTATTGGTTGCTTTCAGAATTTGGTCACGAAGTCAGACTCGACACAACCGATATTCGACACACCGAAAATAACAAACCGAAAGGTAAAGGGTGCATTTACAAACGAATAATAAGTTTTAAATATTTAAGGGGTTTGCGGCGTTGAAGGAAAGGGATAGAGATCAGCGCAACGAGCAGCTGGAGCTGCAATTGAAGCTGGATATGGAAAGAAAGCAGATGGGGTTGGTACTCGACGAGTCAGACGATGAATTCATCTCACCTGCAAAGAAGAACAGAAAGAGAGAAGAAACTCCGATGATTCTCAACTCGTCGACTGTAAACGACTCAACTCCATCACAAGCTTATAACGTGGTAAGTCACTTCTACATGAGAGGCAGTGGTGTTAGTGCGTGAGCGGAAAGAGG
>LS486769.1:41013-176146 GCA_900490705.1 Pristionchus arcanus | reverse complement strand
ATCGACGATCGATCTAGAGATGACAATATGGAGAGAATCGACGATCGATCTAGAGATGACAATATGGAGAGAATCGACGATCGATCTAGAGATGAGAATATGGAGAGAATCGACGATCGACCAAGAGATGACAATATGGAGAGAATCGACTATGAACCTGGCGGCGATGATGAATTCAGAGATATGGAACAAGAATCCGAATTACAGGTAAAAAAAAAAGGAAAGATGAATGCAAATAACATTATATCAGGCGAACCGTTCGTCAATCGCTGACATTTCCATGTCAAACATGCAGCCTCCGATCTCACAGTCCACCCCACGTCACGGAGACGGAGACGATCAATTCAACTTTGAGGAGGTGAGCTATGAGAAAACAAAGGAAGAGTGAGAGAGAGAGAGAGAGAGGATTCTTGTTTTTTTTTGGATAAAAGAGGACCTCTCTCGTACAGGATGACGAGGAGGAGCAGCATGGGAATGAAATGGATAGACAAGACGGAGAGAGAGAAGCAACTCAAGGATCAAGAAGGAAAAAGGATAGGAACACCCAAGCTGATAGATCAGAAGAAATCAACTTCTCATTCATTCGTCCGTTAACAGACAAGCCTGGAGCGAAAAGAAAGAGAAACTCGAAGATCACCATACGAGAAGTCCCAGATGGAAGTCAATTTAGTCAAGGCCAAAGCAGCCAAGAAATGCGAGAGAAAACTCGCCAAGAAAAGAAAGACTCAATCGCACGACTACTCCGAGATTCCGAATACCACGTCCGCAACGCAAATTATGCAAGCATCGACACTCTAGTATGCGCAAGAGCCGCCGAAACTGTAACCAACGCTGAGAAATACAACCAAGACCGTGCAAGTTTGAGAATCCAACACGCAAGTAACAAACTGAAGGAAGTTACGGAAAAAATGAAGACTGTCAAATCGGCTCCTGGAGCGGTGAGAATACACAAAAAAATACCACAAAAAATGACTCTTTACTTTATAGGTGAAGCTCAACACTGAGAAGAGGGACAGGGCGATGCAACTCATAAAGAAGAGAACCGATGCGATATCGTCTGTGTGCGAGACACCCACACTGGTGAGACTTTCCATTCATTTCCTTTCCTTTCTTTTCCTTTCCTTTTCCATTACATCCCCAACTGAAGTGTGTTATCTCAGGCTCATGTGAATGATATAGAATGGGACGAAGAACCAATAAACGACGAAATGATCGAAGAGGAAAACGACTTAATAGTGAATTTGAAGCACGATATAGCAGTGGGAAAGTTAAGTGTTCTACAAACAGCAGTTCGTGGATACATAAGTAATGATATGGATGAAGACGGGAGAAAGAAGTAAGTTATTGACAAATAAACAGCAAACCTAGTTATCCACCACTCTTTACAGGATATTCATATGGGAAGGAGGACACTATGTGAGAGCACTGAGAGAACTCGCCAGAGAGATAGTGGAACGTCGCCCAAACTTTTACGAACCATTGGAATCGACAGCGAGGCCCGACATAGCACGAAAGTCGTACACACAGGCGATTGTGAATCGCTCAGGGCACAGGGAATCGCCGAATCAATTAGAACGCAGAGAATCGTCAGATGAGGGGCGTTTCTCAATGTCCCCGAGATCGGCAACCCAACAGCCATCGACAGACACGCTCAAGCCGAATCCTTTCGCACAGGTGAGCATATACCTACAATTCCTCACCAGGTGTAAATCATGGAAACTGACTTTAGCAAAAAGAAAATTGTTCAGATTATCGTGCAACTGCTCAACAGGAACACCGTAACCGCGATAGATGACAGCGATCTGTCCCTAGTGAAGACCATGGAGAGGAAGCTGGGGCCTACGCCAAATCTACGAACACAGGTATGGTTAATTCACTTCTTTCATTAATATAATATAGAAATATTCAGCTGAAGCTGTCGAGACAAGCTGCTAAGGCACTGGGGTTGAACGCGAAGGAACTCAAACAACGCGATATCAAATTGGCAATGAATAGTGCGATGAATACGACAGATATACAGATTCGAACGCTCGGACTCGACGACAGAACATTCAATGTTCTAATGGAAACACTCGAAGTAGGTCAATGTTTTCATTTCCAATTTCCAATGTCGTTCATTCAGATAGTGGGAATAAACGATAAGAAATTCGTCGATAAATATCTGGTCGCCCGCGGAGTGAGCGTGAACAGCGCAGACAAAGTTCTGACGCAGTTAATTCGTAGAGATATCACTCTGGAGGAAGGTTTCCAGGTAACACTTTGATTTCTTTCGTTTCGTCCCGACAAAGGACCACAAATATACGCACCGCTCCAGATCCTAAAGGAACACAAGGAGAGAATCGTCTATGCGCTAGTTGGGAAGAATGTGAAGCAAGCAGATGCTCAACTCATCGAGGATACTTTGGAGATGCACAAGAGCACTGTCACGAAGATAAGGTACGTAACAAGCAGCTATTGGTCGTCGGGTATAAAAAATTCGAATCAAGGCACATGCTTGGAGACGCGCAGAGAATGTCTCCTACAATACTCGTAGAGCTCAGATATGATCCGAATGCAATACTAGCGGTATGCAATTGACCATGATGAACAGTAGCCTAATAGAAAACACTACTTCAGCTAGTTGCGAGGGAATTAGACCCCTGTGTGGGATTCAGAAGAACCCAATTCGCCTGGAGAGAGCACAACGACTCGGACGGATTTGCCAAATGCTTAGTTGCATTCATATCGTTCAAGGTCAGTAAGGGGTAGTCACTGATGAGCTAAGGTCCGCTAGTTGTCCGGGGGCTTCGCAATTTCTGGAAATTTTCTGTTAGGGGACTCCGCGAAAACCATTTCGGACAACGAGGGGGCTCCGCAAATTTTCGAAAGTTTCTTCATGGGGACCCCGCATTCAGAAGATCTAGCGGGGATATAGCCCAGCAGTGGGGGTAGTTCCGAAATACACAACCAGCTCCATTATCAGGATCTGGAGGAGAATCAGGAAGCATTTACTAAACCACTACATGCTGGAAATCGTCCAATATTCCTATTTATAACTGATGTTGATCAAGCAACGAGAGACTCGACAGAAATAACTGGACTATACAAGGACAAATATAAAGATATAGAAGCTATAAAGTACCCGGTGCAATGTGTACAGTACAAAACAGCAGGTAAGAATTTCGAACGAAAAAAAGAAGTAAAATAGATGCTAATTGCAGAAAAGTGGTCTGAAGATGCGGTCACATGTACACTCATCGGCGGGAAGAATGGAGTCGCCTGGGGTATTCAAGCACTGAGAGAGGAATGTGGAAAATACGGAATCGACAGCATAATAGAAAACTTCGTGAGTTGCAATAAAATTCACAATTTCTCCCAATTTGGTTGCAAATAGATTTTTTTACAGAAACTGCGAAGAATGATGTTTGATCACCCGAAGGAGATGATCTCGAAGCATAAAGTTGGATCGGAGAACGAGAACAACTCTGTCTTCGTGCACAGTGGAAACTGTATGGCTATAGCTGGTAAGGTTTATAAAGTATCAGTATTTATTTTAACTTGGCCTGATTTCAGCAATCGTCGCGAACATGGCTCCTCATCGAGTGACGACGTCGCTTATGGAAGGAACTCAGGAACACAGGACGTTCATGGGCAACTACACCAGGATGCTGGAGCAGAGATGCGACAAAACACCAGTCTTCAATCAGATCGAACCATGGACACAGAAGGACGATGGAACTCCACTAACGAAGAAGCAGGAAGCGACAAACAATCGGTTTGCAAAGCAGAAAGGTCGTCGATCCGTAGTAGCTGACGACGCCCCAGAATAGTTGTAGTAGTAGTACCCCCTTTGTTTTACCGTTAGAAATCGTCAGACCGTTCCTTATTTATCACCAATTCACCATTGACATAGTCTGTACCACCACTCATTAACTCGTCTAATATCATTTCATATCACAAATAACCGTTTTATCGTAAATAACCGTTGAAAAATAGATACAATCTGGCCTAGACGTAGACTTTGATCCACAAACTTTGATGTCATCGTTGTAGTCGCTCTTGACCCACTGACCTGAAATAACATCGATTTTAACTCTAATACGTTCACAGGCACCTAATATCACCATTGTAATAGTTTTGTTTCATTTTTTGTTAATTCATAAATTAATTAATTTTTAAGGTATTTTAGCGTGACTTTTTGACACAAGAAAACTACGGGAATTTGACCAAGAAAAGTTCCGTATTTTCTTGTAAGCAAGAAACTCCGTGGATTATTTCACGGAGTTTCTTGTCTTCAAGAAAATCCGGCAAATAATCCACGTGTTTTCTGGTTGACAAGAAACTCCGTGGATTATTTAACGAACTTTCTTGTCTTCAAGAAAGTCCGTGAAATAATCCACGTGTTTTCTTGCTTACAAGAAAATACGTGGATTATTTAACGGATTTTCTTGAAGACAAGAAACTCTGGCGAATAATCCACGGAGTTTCCTGTTGTCAAGAAAATACGTGGATTATTTCACGGACTTTCATACAGACAGGATTCCTCGTGGAATTTCCACGTAGAAAAAGTGACACTTTTGGGGTCGTTTTTACATGCCAAATTGGACACGAATTCTGAATTCTGAACCCCCCATGTTTCTCCCCTCATAGATACATCCCCACAGCTGCTGCGTTCGGAGGTCTCTGCAGCGGAGCCCTCTCTGTCACTGCTCACTTCATGGGTCAGTCAATTTTTTTTATATAAAATAGAAAGAAATTTGCTAAACAAGTTTCTAATGGTGATACATTGCAGGAGCTATCGGATCGGGAACTGGTATTCTATTGGCTGTGACCATCATCTATCAGTACTTCGAAATTTTCGTGAAGGAGCAGCAAGAGATGGGCAGAGTCTCTGAAATGTTCTTCTAAGCCAACGTCTGTTCCCTATTTGGTCAGTTTGTTTTCAAAAACCTTAAAAAAAATATTGGGGTTTGACGTTGGGGGCCTCTAGGTGTTTCCGCATCCACTTCCATTCTTTCTCTTTTTCACTTCTTTTTTTGGGACTGCGCTTTTTGAGCGAATGGAATATTCTCGTGTGATGCTTGATAGAGATGGGAAGTTGTTGTCCCAATCCCTTAGTTGCAACTCTCGTAAATATGAGTGAATGAACACGGGATTCCTGTACGAGTGTATGAATCAGGGCTGGGAACAGAAAAAAACACACACAAAATGATGTCAAATTAAAGATTTTCTCGAATTGCTGCTGAAGCTGGGCCAAGAACTTGAGAACTTGAACTTGAAACAAGAACTTGAACTGGAGAACTTGAAACTGAGAATGAATTAACAACGGGCAATTAGCATCCTGAAATCCTGAAAGATCGGTGGTATGATTTGCTCCGATTTTTGTCCAAATTGGCCTTAAAATGTGGTACGCATTGATAGTATCGGAATGGGTATTCAACCTCAGGCAATTTTAATTAATATTATTATATGAGTAATTTCATTCGTTTAGATGATCTCTCCGTCCTTCTCGATGTGGCCGACCATTGTTCCATCTCAACATCGTCGTTTCCCCCCTCCCCTTGTCAGCCCAGTGTCGGAAGCTGACCCCCTTCCCCTCCCCCCACTTCTTCCATGTTCTGCTTTTGTCGTGTTGCCCTTGATTCCGCATAGGTTACTGCTCTGACTGTGTGGATTAATGGGGGGTTTTCATGGAGTATGGGGAGATGGGATAGTGATCGGGGCATGTGTGAGAATGTGTTACTGCTTCAGTGCAAAGTTGGGGTTTGGCATGGCTCGTTGTATGGGTATATCCGTGTGGGTCTGGACTACTGTATCGACCGTTGCATGTTGGTTATTGGGTAACTGCGTTCATCTATCCTGGCGGGTAACCCGTTGCGTGTATGGTAACCAAAAATCCGGGTGCGTTAATCAATATCCATCGGAATGTGAAACAGGGTTACTGCACTTATGGGCTGGACTGTATCGATCAGTATGCTGTATGCGTGGGTGGATATATGTGAAAATACTACATCGATCGATGGTATTGAGAAAATGATTGAGGGATGGGGAGGATGGACCCTCTTCCGAGTGAAAAATGAAATGCTGTAACGACCGATACTTGAGTGTGAAAATGGGGGGTACTGCATCTATCGATGGTCTGGTGAAAAGGCTCGAGGGAAGGGGAGGATAGACCCTATTCCGAGTGAAAAATGAGATGCTGTATCGACCGATACTTGAGTGTGAAAATGGGGGGTACTGCATCTATCGATGGTCTGGTGAAAAGGCTCGAGGGAAGGGGAGGATAGACCCTATTCCGAGTGAAAAATGAGATGCTGTATCGACCGATACTTGAGTGTGAAAATGGGGGGTACTGCATCTATCGATGGTCTGGTGAAAAGGCTCGAGGGAAGGGGAGGATAGACCCTATTCCGAGTGAAAAATGAGATGCTGTATCGACCGATACTTGAGTGTGAAAATGGGGGGTACTGCATCTATCGATGGTCTGGTGAAAAGGCTCGAGGGAAGGGGAGGATAGACCCTATTCCGAGTGAAAAATGAGATGCTGTATCGACCGATACTTGAGTGTGAAAATGGGGGGTACTGCATCTATCGATGGTCTGGTGAAAAGGCTCGAGGGAAGGGGAGGATAGACCCTATTCCGAGTGAAAAATGAGATGCTGTATCGACCGATACTTGAGTGTGAAAATGGGGGGTACTGCATTTATCGATGGTCTGGTGAAAAGGCTCGAGGGAAGGGGAGGATAGACCCTATTCCGAGTGAAAAATGAGATGCTGTATCGACCGATACTTGAGTGTGAAAATGGGGGGTACTGCATCTATCGATGGTCTGGTGAAAAGGCTCGAGGGAAGGGGAGGATAGACCCTATTCCGAGTGAAAAATGAGATGCTGTATCGACCGATACTTGAGTGTGAAAATGGGGGGTACTGCATCTATCGATGGTCTGGTGAAAAGGCTCGAGGGAAGGGGAGGATAGACCCTATTCCGAGTGAAAAATGAGATGCTGTATCGACCGATACTTGAGTGTGAAAATGGGGGGTACTGCATCTATCGATGGTCTGGTGAAAAGGCTCGAGGGAAGGGGAGGATAGACCCTATTCCGAGTGAAAAATGAGATGCTGTATCGACCGATACTTGAGTGTGAAAATGGGGGGTACTGCATCTATCGATGGTCTGGTGAAAAGGCTCGAGGGAAGGGGAGGATAGACCCTATTCCGAGTGAAAAATGAGATGCTGTATCGACCGATACTTGAGTGTGAAAATGGGGGGTACTGCATCTATCGATGGTCTGGTGAAAAGGCTCGAGGGAAGGGGAGGATAGACCCTATTCCGAGTGAAAAATGAGATGCTGTATCGACCGATACTTGAGTGTGAAAATGGGGGGTACTGCATCTATCGATGGTCTGGTGAAAAGGCTCGAGGGAAGGGGAGGATAGACCCTATTCCGAGTGAAAAATGAGATGCTGTATCGACCGATACTTGAGTGTGAAAATGGGGGGTACTGCATTTATCGATGGTCTGGTGAAAAGGCTCGAGGGAAGGGGAGGATAGACCCTATTCCGAGTGAAAAATGAGATGCTGTATCGACCGATACTTGAGTGTGAAAATGGGGGGTACTGCATCTATCGATGGTCTGGTGAAAAGGCTCGAGGGAAGGGGAGGATAGACCCTATTCCGAGTGAAAAATGAAATGCTGTAACGACCGATACTTGAGTGTGAAAATGGGGGGTACTGCATCTATCGATGGTCTGGTGAAAAGGCTCGAGGGAAGGGTAGGATAGACCCTATTCCGAGTGAAAAATGAGATGCTGTATCGACCGATACTTGAGTGTGAAAATGGGGGGTACTGCATCTATCGATGGTCTGGTGAAAAGGCTCGAGGGAAGGGGAGGATAGACCCTATTCCGAGTGAAAAATGAGATGCTGTATCGACCGATACTTGAGTGTGAAAATGGGGGGTACTGCATCTATCGATGGTCTGGTGAAAAGGCTCGAGGGAAGGGGAGGATAGACCCTATTCCGAGTGAAAAATGAGATGCTGTATCGACCGATACTTGAGTGTGAAAATGGGGGGTACTGCATCTATCGATGGTCTGGTGAAAAGGCTCGAGGGAAGGGGAGGATAGACCCTATTCCGAGTGAAAAATGAGATGCTGTATCGACCGATACTTGAGTGTGAAAATGGGGGGTACTGCATCTATCGATGGTCTGGTGAAAAGGCTCGAGGGAAGGGGAGGATAGACCCTATTCCGAGTGAAAAATGAGATGCTGTATCGACCGATACTTGAGTGTGAAAATGGGGGGTACTGCATCTATCGATGGTCTGGTGAAAAGGCTCGAGGGAAGGGGAGGATAGACCCTATTCCGAGTGAAAAATGAGATGCTGTATCGACCGATACTTGAGTGTGAAAATGGGGGGTACTGCATCGATCGATGGTCTGGAGAAAATGATTGAGGGATGGGGAGGATGGACCCTCTTCCGAGTGAAAAATGAAATGCTGTAACGACCGATACTTGAGTGTGAAAATGGGGGGTACTGCATCTATCGATGGTCTGGTGAAAAGGCTCGAGGGAAGGGGAGGATAGACCCTATTCCGAGTGAAAAATGAGATGCTGTATCGACCGATACTTGAGTGTGAAAATGGGGGGTACTGCATCTATCGATGGTCTGGTGAAAAGGCTCGAGGGAAGGGGAGGATAGACCCTATTCCGAGTGAAAAATGAGATGCTGTATCGACCGATACTTGAGTGTGAAAATGGGGGGTACTGCATCTATCGATGGTCTGCAGAAAGGCTTGATGGAAGGGGAGGATGGACACTCTTCCTAGACAAAAATGCGATTCTATCTCGATACGATGTGTCATACGTGATCTAATGATATTCACGTAGCTTTGAATGTGTAAAGTACCTGGTAGGTCGACGGACCACACGAAATCTCGCGACTTATACCAAAATTTTGTGCTCTATCTCGTGGTTATATTGAATTGTCATGATTATTTTTCGTTCTCGAGAAAAAGTCATTTTTTGAACCGAGACTTAGGATGAGAAAACCCGTCTAGAGTAGAAAAAGGAGATTCTCACGATCATTTTGGTATATTGGACTTGGGGTTTGACCTTACATACGGGGGTCTTTTGGGAGGGGACACAAAAAAAGTTCGCGAATACTCCCGTGTTGGTGCTCATTTTGAAGAGCTCGTTGAACTGAACATTTTTTGTGTTGGACTTTTGCATGAAAACATTCCCTTAAGAAATTACAATCGCTCAAATTTGCTGTTTTCGCGAGATGCCCGATAACAACTTTTTCGATAGCTGTAATTTCTTAAGGGAATGTTTTCATGCAAAAGTCCAACACAAAAAATGTTCTGTTCAACGAGCTCTTCAAAATGAGCACCAACACGAGGGTATTAGCGAACTTTTCTTGTGTCCCATTTTCGCTCCACCCCCCAAAAGACCCCCGTATGTAAGGTCAAACCCCAAGTCCAATATACCAAAATGATCGTGAGAATCTCCTTTTTCTACTCTAGACGGGTTTTCTCACCCTAAGTCTCGGTTCAAAAAATGACTTTTTCTCGAGAACGAAAAATAATCATGACAATTCAATATAACCACGAGATAGAGCACAAAATTTTGATATAGGTCGCGAGATTTCGTGCCATTTTGGGCACTTCACGGCGAGAAAAACTCGAAAAACGCGTTTTCGGGCAAAACGGGGGGTGACCCCCCTGGAGCGGTGAGGGGACATATTGCGAAATCGAGTGTCCCAGCGTGTAGGGGATCAAAAATAACCCTTAGAGCCAACTTTTTAGACATTTCGATTTTTTACCTGTTCCCGACCACTGTGGAGGCTTGTTGAACCTTAGGCGGACGGCCTCATATATCTTCAAATATCTCCACAACTCTCGCTCTGAGTGGCGATCAATGGCGATTTTCCAAACAAGCGAAGAGAGAAGTATCGAAATGAAATCAAGAGATATTCATTATGGAAATTGATATTCATTAGACCCAAGAGTGACAAGAAGAAAGAATGAGTTCTCGAAAATCGCAAGCTGACAGTAGAATCGAGATACCCCCAATTACAATAAACCCCAATTCGTTGTTTCAAACAGTGCACACGTCTTTTGGAATACAACTTTATTCCATATTCAAGGGTTGTACTCGATGGGGAGATTCTTTCTGCGGACCATGCCGTCTCCCTGGAACCATTCGCGACGGAACTGCTTGGCGGCTCCATCGGGGGTGTTGGTCCACTCGATGGTGATGCGGTCATTGTTGGTATCCTGAAGAGATACCATTAGATCGAAGAGGAATGTGGGGAGTGCTAGGAGCTTTAATACGGTAGGATACGATATCATGTACCGTAGGAGCACAGCAAAAAAACCGGGCTATGGTATAGTAGATATGTAGTAGGAATGGGTTGGGGTCAAGGCTAAACCGTACCTCCTGTCCGTAGGCGAAGGCATCGCAGGAGACGGCGATGAGGGCGTTCTCCTTAGGGTCGAGCACACCAGCAGCGGGGTCGACTCCAAGTCTCTTCATGTTGGTGGTCTTGAAAGCCCATCCAATACGGCGAGCGGACGAGTTGGTCACCTGCAATGGATACGGTAAGTTAAGAATTGGGGATTTGGAAGGGGAGATCGATACAGGAGGCCGGGGATATGGTACCTTGATGTGGTAGGTGTGCTTGTCGTCGTAGGGGGCATTGAAGACGATCTTGGTGCCGGGCTGGGTGGCGATATCTCCGGGAGGAACGGACTGGGCCATGTCGACGAAGAGTTGACGTGTGAACTAGTCCCGCACAGACGTTCTTTTATAGGGTGAAGTGGTTCATTCAAATCGATTAATCCCTCACAAATGTGAATAGATTGGATGGAAATGGAGTTCTAATCCTATTCAGATGGATAGAGTAAATACAAGTGGAATTTGCATTGCAAAGAGTAATCGATATTCAACGTGTCGAAGTGTTTGGTTACTGTAGATCATCAAATGTTTCCGATACTCAGCCATAGAAGAAGGAGAGAGGAACGTCCAAGAAGGATAGCCATAATTCTACAATCAAAAGCCAAATCTACCGTAACCCAACCAGCAGTGGAGGAATTCGATACACTAGAGTCTGTTGCTATAGTAATCATGTCTTCAAGTGATGCGATCGTAAGAACACTGCATTTTGAGAAGCAACCAACTTTATTCAAGGGTTGTACTCGATGGGGAGGTTCTTTCTGCGGACCATGCCGTCTCCCTGGAACCATTCGCGACGGAACTGCTTGGCGGCTCCATCGGGAGTGTTAGTCCACTCGATGGTCACACGATCGTTGTTGACATCCTGAAGTAAATCGATTAGAGTGGGACTGGGTACGGTAGTGGTGAAGTGAATACGGTAGTGTGCCATCTTGATACCGTACCTCCTGTCCATAGGCGAAAGCGTCGCAAGAGACGGCAATCAGAGCATTCTCCTTAGGGTCGAGAACTCCTGATCCGGGGTCGACTCCGAGTCTCTTCATGTTGGTGGTCTTGAAGGCCCATCCGATACGGCGAGCAGAGGAGTTGGTCACCTGAAAAGGATACGGTAAGTCAGGGATAAGGAGGGGGATTGATACATGGGGTCGGGGTACGGTACCTTGATGTGGTAGGTGTGCTTATCATCGTAGGGGGCGTTGAAGACGATCTTGCTTCCGGGCTGGGTGGCGATATCTCCGGGAGGAACGGACTGGGCCATGTCGACGACTTGGTGTGAGGAAGAGGGAGGATCGAAATGGTTTTATAGGGAGGAGGGAATCGATTACCATTGGAGATCACTAGTCAAAATGGAGGCTCAATGAGGGAGGGATCCCAGTCTCCCCATTTGACTCAATTAGAGACTTACAATGGAGGGAGGGGATAGGTAATCAAAGTGGGGGCTCAGGAAATGAAGGGATCCCAGTTTGACAAAGGTAACGAGGAAGAGATATTTCCTCCTTCCGATATCGATTTAAACCTTCCAAAGACGGAAATTTTATGAACTAGATATTTAATGCGTTTGGAGTGATTGAAATCTCTTTTCTTATTTGATAGTTCCCACTGTCTTCTTCCTTTCATCGCAACTAAGTATCTGGCAATGAGTAATGTCTTTTCGCTCATGTTTCTTTTACAAGGATTCTTCCCACTCCCATTTTGTACCCTTCTTTGTCTAAAACATAGTTGCATTCTTTTTTGTATGTTTGTCTTTTGGACGATAATTTTCTATTCATTGTGAACGCATTCAATCGAATAACGATGTGGGAGCTTTATCGATTCAATTGCTTTTTGGGGGTATAGGGAAATGTGCTTCTACACGAGAGTTGCAGCACAGAAGATCGCCACGAACGAGACCTCAATCATTTTTTAAATTAATTTGCCGCTTATTTCGCTAAAATAATATATTTAATTACTCACAATCGTATTGATAACAGCTCCTGCGAATGCACATGAAACGAAGATGAACGAGTTACCCATTCCCAGCTGCAATTTATTTAAATTTATGCTTAATACAATGTAAAATAAGAGAAATAGACCAATTGAAACGAACCAAATCTTGGCTAATTCCACTTTGTTCAACATGACCGGCAAATTCCTCCAGCTCTTCTGAAAATCAGAAGTATGAGATAAAGGAAGGGATATCAAAATGAAGAATCCGTCTCTTCGCCCCTATTACTCTGGATCAGAGTGACGAGAGAACGCGCGGAATGAAGAGACAGATTCATCATTCTAAATTACAGATTAAATTTAAATGGGAAACTGACTGATCAGATCCGGGTTAGCCTTGAGATAAACTCCCACGACGATTCCGAGAAGAATTGCAGTGATGACAGATAGGAAAGTGAGCACGGGAAGAAGAATCTGAATTGTCTCCCCAATTCCTATGAAAAAGTCACTTCACTCTGCTCACTTTCTAACTAGCAAAAGATGATAGAGTATTTTCATGTCAACCTAATTCTAATGTGATAAGAGTTGGAACTCCTTTCATTCTCATGATACACGTAAGATTCCTAGCATTTTCACATTGTATTTGACTCATCCTTCCATTGTTGACTACGACAAAGGAAATGGGAAAATCTCACAGTTTTGCAGCAGCAAGCACACGCAGTGAAGAAGTTGTATGCTAGGCAGCACGCCTGGAAAAGAATGGAAATGAACATATTTTCTGATATTTCTTCAGACAAATGTTTTTCTGCATACTCCTCTTTTCTAGCATCATGTCTACTAACGACGTCTCAGCTGTACAAACAGAATCATCGACCGCATGGAGAGAATGGGCTCTTCCTTCGATTCGAAAGGGCGTCGACGAAAGGTGAACAGGGGAAGAAGAAAGACTAATGGGATTGACTCACCTCAGCAACGATTGCCAGAATGATACAAATCAGGATTACTTTCTGACTTTCGGTGAGATTCTGCAAAAAAATTATCAAAGAGCCCAATAAATAGCCAAATCACCGTGAATTTGCTGAAGTCGATCTGGCAGATTTCAAAGAGTTGTTTTCCATTCTGAAGGCCTTCCTGGATTTGGTCCGCAGTGCAAAAGAGTCCACTGTTAGCCGAATCAGAGACCTTAGTCCAGGCTGGAATTGAGTATACGGCAAGGGGCGATTATCGATCGGCATTACCGTCCATAGCGAGACTCGTAATGGTCAGTCCAAGCACTGCCAATCCCAGAATTCCGTAGACTATTTGTACCGCGAATGAGCACATCTGAGGTATGATTACAAGTGAATGCCTCAAGGGAATGATGAGCAAAAAGGATTAAATTACATGGACAATAGAGTATACTCAGACATTCTTTTTGAATTTGGAGACATAGGATAAGAGTGGTAATTATATAGGCAAAGTTGTCGTCTGATCGACGAGCAAAGTGAAGGGAAAAAGGGGAGAATAAGAGGAGAGAATGGTTCCCTATCTAGGAACGATTCGTCATCTCTCTCTTTCTCTCTCTTCTCCTTCACTGATTCATTTCACATTTCACAGGAGCCTCGAGAACCCGAAAATATATCTGCGTTGTTGATAGGTGATATCATCTTATTGGAATTGAAGAAGGTAAAGATGATGCACAATCGCCCTCCCCCATTCAATGATGATAACTTTTATGATGTGTCCAGGAACGCGAGAAAATGTACACATAATTTTTATCGGTCTTCATATTTACATAAAAATTCAACTAAAGATAACGCTTCAAGTTCGCTTGAACTTTTTAACTGTGCTGTCAGGGATAGCATTTTTGCATTCTTGAATCTTTCTTATTCTCTCCGATCTTCGCGGTTTATCGACGGCCATAACTTTCTTCTCTTCTTCCCTATCTATTTTCTTCTCAGTGAAATTTTCGAAAAGCGTCACTGTCTTTGATTTCTTGAAACAGATTGGGCATTCGATATGTTCCGGATCGTCTGCGTTCATCGTCAATTGTTCAGTGCAGGCACGACAAATGACGTGTCCACAGGCAGTGAAGACGCTTCGCTGACTCGGTTCGTTCGTTGTGCAATGGAGACATGAACGAGTGCATTCGAGACTAGATGAGGCGCTGAAATGTGAGGTTTTATGATTTTAGTAACGTGAGATTATTTTTCATTCCACGCCTAACGGCCCGTTGACGAACATTCAAGGAGAGGCTATCTAGTGGCCTACCTTGCCCCTACCACTTCCCTCCTACAGGAGAATCGATAGACCGTTAACCAGCACATTTTGATTTCTGAGAATTTCACAGGAACGTTAGACCAAACTAAAACTCACTTCCGCTCATTCTCAGCTTGCAATTGTCCAATGAGTGCCATCTTCCTTCTTCTTCTCTCAGCATCAGCAGCAGAAGCAGCGAGTTTCAATCTACTCGCGCCTTGAGGAAGAAAATTCTCCAATCGATGATACTCTTCATCCACTACGTTTGCTTCTGGTCTGTGCTTCTCTTCCACCTGTAATCATCACATTTTATTATGGATTCTTCTCTTTTTCGGACCCATCCCTTTTTGACAGTTCATTCCTTCACTATCAACTGATTCCAACCAGGGCTGTGAAAGAATTTAACGGATCTCTCATTTCGCAATACTCTCTCGCTGTTTCTAACCGGCGAGTGAGCATTGTGAAATGAGAGATCCGTTCTTTTTTCCCAGCCCTGTTGTGTTATTGTCTGAGTCAGAATAGCTTACAGTAAGCTGCTTACTTCGAGATTTGCAGTGTAGCGGGCGACGTAATTGTGTTCATGTACTTCTCCATCCAAGAACGATCGAATTAACAGCTTTCGTCGAATAATGATGTAGCGAATAAGATGATTGGTCAGTATCTCGGGACCGTATTCTTCCTCAAGCTGCTTGTTCATTTCCGATTCATCGAGTGCACTGTTTTTCTCGAGAATCACTCCGCCTCCCATCCACTCCTCCGCAAGAGTCACAGTATCCGACTCCGTTCGGCAATAGGGACAGACTGCCTTCTTTTCAATACTTATTTGCATTGCTTCCATTGCCAATGTCTCTCCACATGCACGACAAATCGAATGGCCGCAAGCAGTGAAGACACTCCGTTGTCTTGGCGTTTCCATACAGCAAATATCACAGGCGCGAGAGTATTGACGAGTAGATGCGATGCTGAAATTGAGATGACGAGGTTGTTATGAATTTCTGATTTCTTGTTACCTTTCAGTCTCTGTCTTCAATTGTGCGATCAGTCGCAGTTTCTCAGCAGCTTGATTGTATACGAATGCAGCTGCTGCATCAGCGGCCATTTCACAGAGTATTTCAGTTGAGAAGGATGAGTCACAGGGGCATGAAGAGCCGAATCGGCGGAACTCCGCACAGTAAACGAAACCGCCGCGCATTGACGCTTCCAACTATAACAAATATTGTTCATTTAAAAACTATTGTTTCAGATATAAATGGAATGCGAGCTGACCTGCAATCGATATCCATATTCCATTTGATATTTCTGATCGTCAATTTCTCCACTTAGAAACGACCTGATAATGTGCTGTCGAGAGGTAAGCTCCGGTTTAATATTATCCGGATGGGGAGTGCGAGGATAGGGTGGATTAGGAGGATTCTGTGGATTCACAGCTATCGGTTCCCCATCTAGCATAGTGCATTCGGATCTGACCCCACAGAAGGGACAACACGAATTGGCCCAATCTTTGCTCGAATGCTGCTCAAGTTTCTCGTCGCATCGAAGGCAAATAACATGTCGACAGGCAGCGAAGAACACTCGGTTCATTGGCCTTTTCGCGTAGCACACGACGCAATCACGAGAGGAATCGAAGAATGGACTGCAATGTTTGCCATTTCAATTCACGTATTATCCATTTTTAAATCGCTTATAAATTATCGTTCACCTATGAACTATATTAGTTGATCATAGAAAAGTGTAATGGTTGTTCACAAAAATCATAATCTATCAGGAAAATATGCAAATCTTACTTGGAACATTCGAGCTTTGCCTTGACGAATCTTCGTACAATCCGAGTCTTCGCAGCGACACCAGCAACCACAACGAGAGGAGCGCCATTATTGGCTGCGAATTTGGCAGTTGGATGATGTATTTTATCGATTCTCGCGCATTCTTCATCGTAGACGTCGTCTGGACGATATCCTTGAAGACCACGACGAATCGCTTCCGTCTATAAAGCAAGATTGTTTTATTTCGTCTGAATAGTTTGCATAAAAAAGCGAGTGCGTTTAGCTCGGATATCGGTATTAATACTGACCTCCAATTGAACGTTATACGCCATTCTGAAGTCCATCAGATCCATTTCTCTTCGTCCGTACGATTCCATCAATTCATCCCACTCAGCAAGAACATTTCTACGAATCGATAATTCGTTAACCATATCGACTTGATCGACGTTGGAAGATGGATGACCAGGCATGACGGAGACTCACTGGAAAATGAAGTAAGTGGAGTGTGAGATCGGATGCGAAAGGCTCCCTGCCTCATCATTGTAAGTGAGACTCCTAAAAGCACAGGAAAGCCACCGGGGAGGAAATATTGACGCCTCTGCTATGCATGAAGAAAGGAAATCAATGCCAACGGGTAGTTTCCACACATTAATTATAAGATTTTATTGATTTTATTTTTGCAGAACGATAAGGTGTTTTCATCATCTCCTCTTTCATCCCAGTTTATGAATACCCGGTGGTAACCGCCGGGGCCTGTCGTCGAGCCATTACGAACCTTGCCTCTCCAAATCGGATTCCTCCAATCTCATGACTCCCAAATTTCCGAAGATTTGTTTGGTCAACGAGTTACGCTTCCATTCGATTTCTAAACTATTCAAGAATATTTATTTCCGAGGAGGAAATGGACAATAAGTAAGTTTATTCAACTTATTATTTTAGGTAACTCAACAAACCAGTAATTTATCCTTCTGCAGTGGAATCATCTACTCCCGTGAGTGTCCCATCTGTCTCTCTGAATCTCCTCGTCAACGAAGTGTCTTCACTGCATGTGGCCATTGCATCTGTCGAGCTTGCGCCGAGCAAATCTACATGGAATCAGGAGTAGGAAGAATGCCCGTATGCCCCTTGTGCAGAACCCTTTCGATTACTCGACCTCTCATTGAAGAGAAAGAGGAGTTAGAATTCTGTCACTCCTCCAAGAATGAATCGAAGAGTGATTCGGATGCTCCAAAACCGCTTCATGAGCTCCCATCAGCTCGTCTTCAAGAATTGATTCACAAATTTCTGAAAGAAGAAATCGACGAGGAGACCTACGTTCTGTGCTATGATATGCGATTGGCGGTAAGAATCTTTACCAATCAAACTCGCGTTTAGGAACTCAGATCAATTTTTGAAACGCACTACAATGTTCGAAAAAGCGGAAAATAATTGTGAAGGTTCCAAAATTTCACTTTTCGATGGTTCCTAAGCGCGACTTCCAAAACGTGTATCATCCTACCAACATCTGATCCATAGGATGAGTTATCATTCAGGAAGAAGCATGTCACCGTGGCCTCATGGGCGGTCGTCCAGACGACGTCTACATTGAAGAGTACAAGAGAGTGATGTCAATTCTTCCCTACGATGGATACTTCGACAATCTCGCAATCGATGCAGCGGAAGCGACGATGAGAATGGAGAAACAACGAATTATCGAGGAGTTGAGATCACAAGATAATGAAAGGTTAGGGCAAGTATTTCATGATTGGTTACCTCATCAAATCATAAGATTGGACAATCACTACTAATAGTTCAGTAGACTCATCGACATCATTGCGCAATTGCAATTGCAGTGTTCGATACTCGCGTTCTTGCGGTAACTGCTCCTCTTCGTCGCCCCTTAATCGTTGCGTATTCAAAGAGTGTGGCCATCTCATTTGCCGCCCTTGTTCCGATGAAATGAAGACACGACCTCAAATCATTTGTCCTTTCTGCATGAAGGAATCCGAGACTGTGCCCCTATTTGAGCATCTGATTGACGCGTGACATTCCAAAAACTTTTTTCTCTTTATTTACTCCCACGCCCGTTCCCGTATCCACATATCATATTGCCCTGTCTAATTACGAGCAATAAAAACATTTTTTTCAAACCATATTTATTGCAACAAAACTATTAACAACTAAAACAACTCATTTAATGATTGCGTTCATGATTTGGAAAGAGCGTAAAGTGAGGATACTCGAATATTCTACGGAATATGACGATAGTCGGCATGTGATTACGGTAATGGCACGGTAATCGATCGATCGGGATTACGGTATCTACAGTGGTTACATGGTAACGGGGAAACGGTATGTGCTATGCATTTACAGGCCGATGATCTTGAATGGCATATTGGAGAGTTGGTAGATGAATGCAGCGACTACGAGAATTGTGAAGACGATTATGATTGTGACCATCATGCCTGAAAGGAAGTATATTGATCTTTGATCTTTCGCAAGATTGGCATGATACTTACACTGCACTCCGCACTTTCTCCACCAGAAGCTAAGGGCCGGTTTGATTCTCGATGTGAACCAGAACGAATCCCACTTCGATCGATCCGGCTTGTCCAGGAATGGATTCTGCAATATAGTTTTCCAATTTATGAATTTTTTAAAATGTCAGCTTCATAAAATGATCGATCTCAACAATTTCCAATCTATTCAATAAGCAGTCTCAAATAGCGCCAGATCTACCACATACATGATTTGGTTCTTTCCTCTTCGCTCCAACGGGATCGGCATCTGCTTCGGCCTTCGTCAGCAACTGCATCTCCATCTCCAGACATCCCATCACGTAGTCCACCTGAAAAGGAAGCCATGATCATCCACCATTAAAATACAATGGTTGTGGTAAAAATAGTGTTAACTGTGTGCAGTGGCAAATAACAATTACTCACATCAGTCTGCGCATCGTCGTCCTTCTTCTTCCTCGCAGACAAGTCCAGCTTCTGAAATTATTTATAATATCATATATTTATTTTTATTGTCCCTATGTCTCACTTACTCGAAACATCCATTGGCTACTCTTCTCATAGTCATCATCCCCATCCCCTTACCTGTTCACTCTGCAGTGTCCTACTGAGCATCGGCCATACTCCTGCAGTTGCGTACATGTCGAATAGAGAGACGGGCGGGTCCGATGAAGAGGCTGATGAGGGGGCATTTCAATCTGTTCAAACTTCCTTCCAACACCAAACATATTTACTTACTCGTCGATGTATTTCCATCCCCTGCTGCTCCCTCTTCCTTCTTCGGTTCCTTCACAATCACGGGACGAGCCGACGGGCGACCGTAACGCTGCAAAAAGAAGGTCTTCATTGTGTACAAGGCGGATTCGTGCCACACCACGGAAACATCTATTTGATAAGCATAGTGATTTGATATTTGCTCATTCCCTCCCCCTTACAATAAATACACAAATACTAGACTATTTTAACTAAAGGGGACAGTTTTTACAAATACAAGGGCATTCATGTTTCAACATTAGTACATCTTCTCCATGCGACATACAATGCCGTTTCGATCACATTCTTGAATTGTAAAAGAAGGGGAACTGTAATTCTATGAAGTGGTCTAGTCAGCTTATGATCCGGGCTACGCTACCCCTCACTAGCGTATCCCTACAGTACTCACGGGTGCTCTAGGGAGGGGCACCGGCTTGGGCGGTCCTCTGTTCATCTCGCTCGTTGGTAGACACGTGCAGCAGCATTTGATGCACGCTTTGCACATGAATCTGAATTGATGACGTCAATGACACCACTATAATCACTTTCTCCACAGGGTGACGATTAGCAATCGTCATCTCACTCACTTGCACCCGAGGATGCACCAGCACGTCTTCTTCTCTTTCGCGTACGTCACCTCGCGCTGCTCGCTCTCCGACATCTTACCGTCTGCAATTCGGAGGGGTGGATCGCATAAGATTGATGGGTCATTGACGAACGAGCATTTTAACACTAGTTTTAACTGCATGTTGAAGCAGTATCTAAGAAAACTCACACTCGATATCGAATAGATTGAGTGTATATTCTCCGATGAACCCATCCTTCTTGAACTTGTTATTGTCCCACAATTGAATGATGACCAAAGGATCGACCAGCTCGCGATGAGCCTTCCTGCATTGAAAATCGATTAGATCTTTTATCTTACAATTAGTGTTAGATCAGCAAAGCACTTAATTTGCTTTGATGGAATTCGTAAACAGTGAGATTCTCGTTACATCGTCCACCAAAACCAAAGAAAAGTTGTAGAGAGTATTGCATTATCCATTTGTAAAACAAAACAACAAAAACCTCACTTGAACATTCTCTTCTTCTCATACATGTACACCTTCTTCTCCCATGGATTATAGTCGAAATCGATGATGATGCGCCAGTTGAACGACCCGTATCCGTCTGTCACTCTGGAACGCCAAACTTGTCCACTACTCGATAAGACTTTAACAAGTTATTTTGTACTTTCGTTAAAAATACCACTTGGATCTTTGAGGTTTGCAACTAACATTCAACCGAGTTCTCTCAGTTGCAGATTTCAATACGAGTAGAGAAGTTAGGAATAAAAAAAAATCAAACCTGTAGTGAATATCCGTCTTGTACGGTTTCATCTGTCCATTAACAAACACTTTGAAGTAGAGATCACCGCTCTGAAAATGAAATAATATATTCCCAGTTAGGAACACTTCGTTCTGACACAGCAAAATTGTCTGGCAATAAAGGGGATTTTTTGTTAAAGAAGCAACTATTATATCACCCAAAACAAAATAAAAGAACAAAATTCGAGTGAATTTCAAATCTTGGTGTAGCCCATAGCTCACGGGTTTCTTTCAAACACTCGAGTTCGAAATCGATATCCCTATTTCCTCACCGGCTTTCCGAAACTCCGCTTGCACAAGATCGCATTCGTGACATAGAAGAGGGCGATTCGCAGTTGGTATGGCTGAGGCTCACGAAGAGAAATATCGAGAGACGGAGGAATGAGACCGAGTGAAACCTGTCATGGAAATTATGATTATTGTTTTGTAATGATTTCTTCGAAAAAAGCAATCGTAATCCCTTCACAGCTCTTGACTTCGAGACGCAACACAGAAACCCCAAGTACCAAACACATAAACGCCTACTCAAATGTTCACTACGTCGCGTAACAGTTCTTTCGCTTCCTACATAATAATACATTGTTTATTTTCCTTGACCTCATGCATCTCATCGTGTTCTCAATATCTCGCCCACTTGATTTCACTTTCAATTAGCAACCCCAATTCACAGATTCCAACAGAGACTTTCTGTTATCTATTCACACAGATATAATTTCAGAAATAAGGTCATTAACATCAATAAATCGCTCACGGGGAAAATATCGACGAAGCATCTTAGTCTTCCGCAGACGACGTTTCCTCCGTGAGTGTGAGAAGTTAGCACACGTGTCTCAACGTGCTCCGGAACGATACCGATCTGGAGAAGGAATTCAATTAATTATCTATTTTAGGTTGACTTAGAGACTAGAGTTCTCTTATTGGAAAAATTTCCGGATTTCCAATAGCGCGAACAAAGGATTTTCCCTCCCTCTCATTTTCCAATAACGATCTCGATTTCGGCGTTCATTTTTCCAATAGTTATTGGATTACCAATAAGAAATGATCTTTGATTTTGAAGGAAAAGAGAGAGAAAATCCTTTGTTCTTCTTATTGGAAATCCAATAACTATTGGATTTCCAATAAGAATCATTGTTCTCGTCCGTTCTTGGAAAATGAGAGAGAGAGGGGTCCATTTTCCAACAACAATTCATTTTCCAATAAGAGAACCGAAATAGAGACCCTAGCAATATTGAATGGTTCGTACAATCGGCTACTTGTAATAGGTTTGAAACATCTAACTTCCGTGCAAAGTTATTCGATCAGAATACCCCTGGTCAAAAACGAACCTTGTGCAGAATGTACAGGGCGATCCTCTGTATCGGGCTGCCGCACATCTCGGGACGCTTCGGATCGGCAACGTCCTGTGGATGATCATTAGATAAACCAGAGAGATCAAAGATCAAACCTTGGCGAGAAACGACAATCCGAGCATCTTCAGTCCAATGGCCCTCTTATTATCGTCGTAGATCGCATCGGGAGGAGGCAGCAGCATCTTCTTGCAGTATCTGACAATATTATTGGTGTTTACACACATCCATTCTTCACATTGAAATACATGCACAATCTAACAGTTGTACCAACGATGAATCACCAATGTTCCGTGATGTCATACGAAATTCGAGAAAGGCAAAATACAATCAGAAGGTTTGTGTATTATGCACAGTTTTCACAGCAGAAGTAGAAGGCACAGTCAATTCAAAAATTATCTTTCGAAAGATAAAATTCCAAAAAAAAATCCAACCTCGCAAGAATCTTGAGTGGTGTCATCTGATCTCTCCATCCAAGATCGCCCTTCGTCACGAATTCATCCGCGATGCCCACCGTTCCTGAAATATATATAATTATATGTGTTTGGTTACATTTATGTGCGGTGGGTCGAGCTGAAAACAGCCCAATGCATCCACTACCGAATACGAGGTGATAGGGAAACGCAAAGTTTACAAGTTAGAAGAAACTTTTTTAAAAAAAAGTTTTTCGAAACGAAACGATTAAACTCCGATGGACCTCATAATGTGTTTCTCAAAGATGACAAAAAATCTCACCTCTAAACTTGCTGAGCAGTCGGTTCTCCAGATCGATTCGCGTCGAGCCAATCTCCTCGTCTGTAATTGAATTTATCAGTGAAATCATGTAAAATTCTCATTCCAAGTTTCTCAAGGTAGATTTGCGTCTCATCGCCTACTCAAAATACGATCGCTGCGAATCTCGCCAATGATTCGATTAAGGCTTCATATTAAAAACAAAACATCTAGACTTGTGGTACAATAAAACCTCGATCACTCACCAGCCAACAGTGTCCGCTTGTCCATAACTGATATCGTCAGGTCCTTCTCGATTGGAATCGTCGCCTGACAAGTAAAAGGTAAAGGTAAAGTTCCATCCACAATCCTTTCCTGAAAGTACCGAGAATTTTGAAAATACGTAATGATAATCAATGACATTATTCCAGATATCATCAATTAACCGTTATTTCAGGCGAACGAATCAGCGTTATTTATTATTTCGCACGAAAAGCACCTGGCACTAAACTGACCACCAAGTTCTCATTTTGAGCACCCTCTGAAACTCCTAACCAACCATGCATCTTACCTTGAACTCGACCATCTCTCCAAACTCGGGCTCCGTCGTGTCCGCTCGGTACGACTTCTTCAGCTTGATCTGTACAGAGATCAAAGATCAACCTGGTCCAAAAGATCAAAGATCAATCCTCACCTTCTGTTTGCCCAATCTCACGACGATATATGGGTCAGCGATGCCGGATCGACGAGGCGTCACGAGTTCCTTCGCTTCCACCACGTACACTCGCACCTGCAAAGCACATTTTTCAGCGATTGTTTTCATAATTTCAAATCATAGACGGGTGCTGTTCTTCGACACCTGTCTGCATTTTCAAAAGTTCGTAGCATATGGCTGCAAGTTTGCGAAATGGAAGTGAGGCGACGTCACAAGTTTCTTTTACAAATTTATACTGTTTAGTTTACTCACCACACACTCGACTGGCCCGGTGAATTCGACGCCCGGCGGGTGTTCGATCAAACCTGCAGGATTGAGGTTACCATAGAGGTATTAGATTATGGGATTATGGAGAGACTCACAGGGTGATGAGTTTTATGACTCATCATCAAACCAAAAAATGCAATCATGATTGAGGTTACAAGGAATGTATTAGGTCAGACACTGACTCCTACTGTGATCATTTAGAGGCTGTATCTTGACGAAACCCCACTTTCACTAGCGAGATAACGCACCCGATTCCGATAGAGAGACTCATTCATCATTCACTCACATGGTTTTCCTCCGACATGCTTCGTAATGAACAGTTTTCCCTTCAATTCTCCGGTCACTTCCTTCTCCTCCGCGTCGTCGAAATGACCCTGCACGGGAAATTGATTTATATGTATTAGCTTTTCAACTCATTCTTCTGACGACTAATCGAGCCACCACTAATCTGGTTTAAGAACCCAATGAAACCCCGAATCATCTTCAATCCAAACATTTCGCGAAAAGCCTCAAGACAGCTTTTGTCTTCATATTGGAACTAAAACTCAACGTTATTGAATTACCCATAAAATTCAACTTGTACACGTCAACTGAAACCAGAAATCACCACACTGCTCTCACCTTCGAACTCTTGCTGAACTTGAACGTGTCAAGGAAGTCCTCGAATCCTCTGAATTCGCTGACTGCCTCCAGATCGCAGTCGTAGATGCGCAGTTGATCGTATCCACTCCTGAACGGAAGATTGAGATTACGGTAGCTAAATGAATAATCAATTATCAATCGATCACAGCAAGGATACAGCAACGATTTACAATACATTGATAATAACATCATTCATCGATAGCTCAGGGATACCGTACTCACGTTTCATATGAGGGCGCCTTCTCCGGTAGTCCTGCAGAGTAGTAGTACTTACTCCACCAATCGATCTTCACGTCAGACGTTTGCGAGACCCAATCCTGACAATTTCAGTTTTAGATATCAAAGCGGGATTTAATCAGTGTCCATACTCAACACCCAACTATGAATAGTGCGCGAAACCATGATCAGCCAAGAGTTATTTGTCATGATAACTTACCTTATCGAAAATAATAGCATGATTACAATGCATTTATACTTGCATCGTTAGAAGGTTACGATTCCATTCTAATGCTACAGTAATCTCAAACTGCCGTACCCCACTTCCTTCGTGCGTGGACGTGATCGCTTCGTCTGGGCCGTCTTGAGCCTCGTCCTGAACATGTATTTGAGTATGGTTGGGTCCCGAGAGGAAATTCTCCGGGTTACGGTACCTGCTGATCCACAAAGGCGTCGAAGGACGAGTAGTCGTGCACAGAGCGAGCCTCGCTCTGCAAGAACGACGCAAGTGATCTTTGATATCTACCATCACTATGAACGCTTAATAGGCACTTTTCTCTATTTTTAGAGATTATGGCAAGGGCTAGTAGAACCAGACTCTCCCTTCCCTCCCTTCTGCTCACCTTGGATATCACATGAATGTACCGTTTGAAGTCGCTGATCGAGCATGAACCAACCAGCGGAGTTCGTCTGTCAAATAAATTATTATCATTTATAACATATAACTCTAATCCCATCAACTGCATGAGCTTCACCATTGCTACATGTGCAAGGTGAAACGACATGACAGGACGAATTTGAAAGTTCTTTTCGCCTCCCATGTTTCGGACATCTAACGAATGGTGGGACAACCGTAGATAAGCCTTCACAGCCTAATCACTTGAATGCTCTGCTGTCGAAGAGATTGAGCATGAGAGGAGGTGCGAGATGGAGAAGAGTGGGAAGACGAACGCTCTCGAAAGTGATGAATGGCTCGTCGAAATTCGGATTCTGAAGCGAGTTCATTATTATCGTAGACATTGGAAATCTGCACTAATAATAGGGAAAGGGAAGATATGCGTGTTATTTAAATTGTATCCATAATTGCAATCGATGAATTAGGCGATGCTCATTCTATGTGATCTGAGAGCAACCGAGATGTCCCTAGTCATCGAATCGTAATAGTGTCGTTAGTACAGTAGAAAATCATTAAATGTTCGAGATTCTTTGTTGCTATATAGTATGAATGTAACCGAGAATTGCCAAGACGACGAGTAGCAACTTCGAACACATTGGTGCAAATTATGGAAAAATTGCACTGCGAATGTACGGTTTCCCACCCAATCTCACAATCAGCCTATCTTGTACCATCGCGATTATGACCAGAGATTCAAGCAGCCAATGAGATCTCTCTGAAATCCAATCCCCCTCACCTTGGTGACATCGTAGAGTGGTCCAGTGATGGCATCTTCATCGCCCACGATGATCTCAACAAAGGGACGACGAACGGACAGCAACTGAAATGCAGTGATCAAATGTTATATTAATACAATTATCAATCCCACTGTACAATACAGGGAATAGTAGGTAATCGCATTCTTTGATAGAATTGATATTGGACCTCCGTCATAACAAAGGAATGAAACGAGAAAATGAACGGGATTAGGGTAAACAAAAACAAAAACAGGAATTTATAAAAAAATTAAATTGAGTTCCTTGTTACTTTTCTTTTTTTCCCACCTGATACTTTGCCAAATTGCGTACTCCCCAGAAGAGTGCCTGCACAGAGTACTTCTCGAAGGTCGGGCAGATGTCCTTCGGGACCTGATAGAGATCAAAGATCACTTTGATTAGTCGTTTTCACTTTCTGATTCCGATAGGTATTGTAAATGTTTGTTTGCTTCTCAAAACCAAACGGAAATTGGATCCATTTAGAAGTCGATAGACTAATTATATCTGTGAAGTGAAAATCGAACACCTTCGAAATAATCCCCAATCACTTTACCATATAATATCAATAGCTCACCTCATATCTCTTGTACTTCGCAGTCGACAAATGGGACTTGATCTCGGGGAATTTGGGAAGATATCCCTGTGAGAAACAAGTTTCAGATACATCGTAATTGTCAGATTCATCATGTCCCAACAAATTGTATTCGTGTATTCAGAGTAAATAGTTCCATCAACCATGGATACCACCTGTGCCGCCGTTTTTCCACTCGAATTCGTCGATGACGGCATGAGGAAGAGTTCGAAGCAGGCCAGAAGGGAGCCACTGAATCATCGCCATCGATACTTCCATCAATACTTCCGTACCACTCCCCATAACTACCGTAATCCTACCGTGTTCGCTGATTCTTGAAGTGGAGTGTGTGCCAGGATAGTGAGCCTCGTCGATCCACCTTGCTCAGTATCACATTCGGCTTCGCGTAGAATCGACCCAGGAACACCTGCAAGAATGGAGTTTTAACTGCACCATGACTACTGCATTTGCTTTAGAGCTCCAATTGTATTGCTAGTGGAATCATTACAAAAACACATGCACGCTATTACAAATAACTGGATAAAGTCGCAAAAATAAATTAAAATGGAGATCAAAGATCACACTCTCACCTCTCTATCATCCAATCGTTCTCCCTTCACTTCAACCAGCACAGATGGAGGATATTCTTTCAGTCCATTTTGAGCGCCCGGGATCATCAGCTGGAAAAATGCAGATAATTCTTCATCTGTGTTTCCTATGTTATGTTTTTCATATATTTTTATAGTTCACTTCATACGAAACTCGTACCAAATATGAAATGCTAACTCACATTCTCGAAAATCATGCTCTCATTCCATATTGGATGTTGACTCTTCTCGACGATTGAAGTCTCCTTGCTTTTATCCATGAACGTCACACGCACGAATACGCGCGACTTCTTCTGAGAGGGAAGCAGCTCCTGAAAAGGGGAATCTTCAGGGAAGGTATGAAAGATCATATGGGTCCGTAAACTTAGCGGTTCGGGTGATACATTATTTCACTCCATTCGCTATTGCAGCTAGATACTTTCAACTTATCAGAATCTAAGTGTACGCCTTTATGTTTCATATGCCCGTAAGCCCATTAGTTCCGTGTTTCGCCTACCCAATATCACTCAATTCTTCACCTGATATCAATCTGATTCTGACCTTCAGTATAATAAAAATACTAACCTTTCCCCACAGAATATACGCCCTCATCTGCCATTTGTGGACGCTACCCGAATGGACTTCGTAGAAGCGAGGAATGTCCAGCGTCTCCGGAGTACAATCGACGTCACTGCAAACACATTCATCTCAAGATTAGATTCATCTCTTTTAAAACCAGTAATATTCATGTTTCAGAACTTCCGCAATAGAACGAGTTGAACGATATTCGGACAATAACTATGGATTTCGCAATCAATATTCCCCTTCCCCTCACTTACGTCCTTGCAATCTCGATGAGACATCTTCTTCTTCTCACTGTATCTCCAAAATCGGCGTCATCGTGGAAAAACTGCTTCTCGTTTCGCGCATACTGAAATTTGTATCATTATTGTGTGAATCAAAAAAATGCATCGGTTGCGATTGAAGGTAAACGAAATCAACATCTGTTCGACTCTCTTGGTCATAAAGTAACGTTGAAACACGAAATTAGTTGAGCCAATTTAAAAGGCCTCTTCCCCATTTTCCAGTCATATCTCACCTCCCAGCTCTCCTCTGGTCGCACCGTCTTCAGAAATTCTTCTAGATCTTCCTCCTTCTCATTGTATTCCTTCGACGTGCGCATTCGCTGTAGACACCGACGACGATAGAGATGCATCGGACTGAAAAGGGGGTATCAGGAACATGCGTGGGCAGGTCCTCAGAAAATGTGTTTGCAGCCAAGTGCCAGAGGGAAATGCGGGACCGTGACAATCCAAAAATTTGTAAAATGCATACAGTAGCGCCGTAAAGGCCCAGTATTTTTCCTTTTTTTTAGGCTGCCATGGTGCACACCACTCACCCCATGCGATCATCCCTCATCTCGGCTTCACCCCAGAAGCACTCGCTGACAGAGTAGCACCATCCGTCCTGATCACCGTACGAATGACGATCGGGCAGCCAACGGCCCTCGCCAACGAACTCCCATCCTGAAAAGAGATCGGGGTTAATGTAGGATTATGGTATCGACGGATACTGTAGATAAGTATACTGTAATTTACTCACCGTCCGGCGGTGGGGCCTCTATCACTTGGGAATCGAGGGTCTTCCCGTAGTAGTCTGTGTAGCTCTTGAACTCCCACCTTCAATGTTATTGTCTCACGAAAATATTCTGCGCCTGTTCATTCCATAATTGATCATATCATGCTCTGTTTTAGCAAAAATTCAAAAACAAGCACATTTTTAGCATCCAAATTCTCGGGTCAATTATACCATGACTACCATACACACCCGTTACTCACCCAGTGCTCGGATCTCCGCCCGGTTTCCACTCCAATTCGAACAATTTATCGATGACATTCTTCTTGTACTTTTCCTCTCTCATCCACATCGAATGCGAATTCATGATGAACCAACTGCCCTGAATATGTATCATTTTCACAAGCGATTTCTTCAAAAAATTTCATAGCGTGGAAGTGAACAGTTTTACAATCACCGCCGAAGGCTGTCAGGTTAAAGGACCCGTCTCTTCATTCAGATTTGTTCTATCACAGGTCATAATCAAACAAAATGCTGAGACTGATTTTTCACTCTTGCAGGGCTATTGCTAGCGCCGAAATTGGGTAGGGAAATAGCTGTGTGAATGGAAGCGTGGCCCCACCTTGTACTTCCATCCAGTGGGCGCTTCTCTCGTGAATGCAGCCATATCCATCTCCTCACTTCTACTTGTAATCGAACGGAAACCCGCATCCTTGAAGACGCTCTTCCCAAGCACGGGTTTCTTCTGAAATAGGAGCAGTTAAAACGAAATATGCATTGGAAAGTGAATTATCAAGACATTCAGTTCACAAGTGTTAAAAAAAATGGTCATCACAAAAGGTGGCTGTACGTATGAATTCGTCTCTTCACATGTGTTTTTCTTCATCTCATTCACATACCTGATATTGATATATCTCGAGATAGCTCTTCTGATCGGCCGGTTGGATGTCCCTCTGCCAGTAGATTGCCCGATTCTCATCGCCCACCCACAAACGAGCGTGAAGTACCGCCGGTACCTGAAAATTATAGAAATTAGTCATTTTCAGAACATTTCTGTAATTTAAACCCCATGTGTGAAGAAAGTTTATTGTCGTTTTTTTTTTTTTTCGTTTTTTTTTTTTTGAGAATCAAAACTAAATGGCATGTATCCCTCTTCTGAGTCAGTTGTTGCAATCTTCCATTTCCTCCTTCCCTCGGAAGTGTTGTTCTTATCTTATGGTTCATCTCTGTTCTCTCCTCTTCTCTACTCTAAACACTCCCCCCCCCCCTTTCTCCAAACCCTTTCCATTCTCTCGTCTCTGCCATTCTAACAGATGTTACACGGCGTTTTCTTTCGTCAGCCCTTTTGCAACTGCGTTTTCCCATTTTTTCTTCCCACGTGTTCTTTTTGAATCCCGTTTAATATCATGGGAAATGAAGATTGAAAGAAGTAATCCAACAACAGTCATTTTCTCATTGATGTTCTCCAATTCCCAGCCGGCTGGTCCTTTATCGAACCCATTTTTGCCCTGTGGCAGGCGCATCTCTGTCATTTACACCCCTGGTCTCTGTGGCACTCATCTTCCCCCTGACCACTAGGAAATTATACCCACCTCCATTCACCAAGTCCTGCCTCCAACTCTCCCCTTATCATCAGTACACCAACGTCCGTCTTCTGCTCTGTTTCACTCGCCTAAACAACCCTCTCTCTTTCCTTCCACTCTCTCATCTGCCCTTCTGTTTTCTCTCTTTCGCCATTCCTCTTCTCTCGTTCATCGTTCTTTCTCTATTTCTCTCGTTCCTCCCTCACTCGCCTGCTCTTTCCTTCCTTGCTGTGTATTTCCTCTTTTCAACCAATGCCAGTGCACTGTGTGTTTTCCTTTTTCGCAAATCAAGTGTTGACTTTGCTGTTTGTTTCTAGGCTTGTTCCATTTCACTATTAGCTACTTGCTTTCTCTTTCACTTGTGCCACTGGTCATTGTATCAATGCAACTCCACGTCGTGCTCTCTAGAAATTGAAAATTAAACTTTCCGAGAATAAAGAAAACAGCCAAAGCCGAAGACAACGCGTGTAAGATTCCTACCCTATCCTTTTTCAACGTTCATTGTTTTTATTGCCACCTATTCGCTAGAAATTGCAAATATGAGCAATCGAAGAGGAATTGAAAAGGATTAGCTGAAAAAATATTTTCCTTATATTTATTCAAATTGGTGTTGCACCTAAACCATTCGACGCTCACAACTGTCTTCCGTCTGCTCTTCTGTCAACTTATGACGCAGCCGTGTTGCTAATCGTAAATCGCAACGGCACGATTCATGACTTTACACTCTTCATCCGTGCAATTACATCTTGCAATCTTTCCACATCGTATATTCACACCTTACACACGTCCAAAGCGTTTCGATACTATCAATTCATCCCTTTCAGTTTCGTTCCCTACTTTTCCCCCAATGAGCGAGGTCGACATGGACGACGGACATGACGATGCAGGTATATGGAAGCCCGGAGCCTGGGGAGACAATGATGATGCAGGAGAGACTTCTACGGCTGTCGCAGCTCGTGAGTCATATTACCATGTTATTCAACGATTATTTATCATATCAAAAACCGATTAGAAGAACTAGAGTCAAGAACTAGTATAGCTTGAAGAGTATCGCATGATGCAAAGCCTAATTTATCGCAGCATTTCCTCGCTACGTGCCAATGTACGACGATTCAATCGAGAAGCGCATCACTATCAACGTCAAGAGCAGTGATTACGAGAAGTTCTTCACTTATGAAAGGTTCATTATCCATTAACTTTTAAGAACACAATTTATGAATGAAGCCTGCGGATGTTGAAACGGAAATTTGGGTATAGATTGTAAGAACCTAACGTTGAATCTTCAATTTCAGCAAAATGCTCGCTGGTCTGATCGAAGTGGGCACGATCAAGTTCGACATTGAATTGGAGCGAGTGAAAACTGATCACGACGACCACAAAGATCTCATCGTGCACGTCGTCTGCCATCGAGAGTCAGTGAATCAATTCAATAGAACGAACGACGAGGAACCAAGAACTAACTAGAATGACAGAGACCGACCAAGGTTCCCTCCGGAAACCCTAAAATCTGTTAACAAAAGTACAACTATTAGGTTGGCCGGAAAGTCTTTATAAACTCGATATTTAAATTCTTCTGGCAATACAGCTAATGGAGACCAAACTTTTTTCGATAGTGCTGTACTACACCCTTAGTGTGGCTGACATGTTGGCGGTGCATTGGAACGGATCCGATTCCACTACGGTCTAAAGCACATCCAAATCCAGCTCGCTGGTCGGTCATGATCATTCGGGGAAAAGTCGCCCCTCTCGAAGCGTTGGTACCAATTGCGTACGGTCATGTAGTGGGGCATGTGACGGGTGAACATCAGTCAACTGACGTTCCGATTCCTTCATTGTGGGGTGAGAGCGGAATATAAACAACAGAACGTAGCAGACGTGCCAGACCGTGGCAACCAAACATTGTGGTGCTACTAGCGGCAGAATGAAAGGAAGGGGACATGGAGTTCATGACCACATAGCCGCTTTCCTAGTTGTTATTCACCAGAGGCGAGGGAACAATAAAGGTCTCCTGCACGAAAAATCACTTTATAAAGACTTTCCGGCCAACCAAATAAACAAAAATTCGAAAAACATTGCAATTTGTTGCCCATCACTGAATAATACACGATATTTTGCAGGGGCCTCGACCCAATCTGGCGTTGCTCATATCAGTGCGAGATAAATGCTTCATTCGGGGTATGAAACAATCAATCTATGTGGTTTGCAAACACTGAAAAAATCGGAGAAAATATGGATGAATCGAGTAAATTTTAAGGACGTACAGTAGCGCCGGAAAGTTTTGGCCCACTTGTTCTTTTTGACGTAACTTTTTAACCAGGCAAGGAATCTGGCTAATTTTTGGACTGGAGATGGTAAATCCATCGTGCAACACAACCCTGATTTGAGTGCTCATGAAAAATTGAATGTATTGCGTAGTGATGACGTAATCAAAGTGCACTTTTTTGAAAATTCATATAAAATCGGAGAAATTTTTCGAGCATGCCAAACTTACTGTTTTTGAAGAACCTACCTAGGACTACTCAGAAAAAAAATTTCAGGTGGCTGCGATTTTTTTCAGCTGCAGCAGCCTAGTCGCAAGGTTTATGCTGCAAAAATCATAACTCAGCTTACAGACAAGCTAGAGACCCGTTCTAAGTCGCAAAATAATCCTCAATGTGTCCCCCATGTACCCTGAAAGTTTGGTAGAGATCGGCCGAAAACTTTTTGTTTGAGCCAAATAAGTCACTTTTTCGCATTAGTCAACTTTGAAGGCTTACAATTCCAAAGGAGAATTTTCTAAAAATATCATTCCTGTTCAGAAAGTTGCTAAAACCATTCGAGAATAGACTCCCAACTTTTGGTAATTTTAGATTTCCTTTCCTGTCCGCGACAGTCGCTTCCCCGAGGCGCACTGTTTTCGCGCGCGAGGGTTGTGTGCGTTGACTTGGTGAGAGGGAGAGGGAGGGAAGGGGGCGGAGCCAAGAGGTCGCGTGAACAAGGCGTCTCCGGGAAGCGACTGTCGCGGACAGGAAAGGAAATCTAAAATTACCAAAAGTTGGGAGTCTATTCTCGAATGGTTTTAGCAACTTTCTGAACAGGAATGATATTTTTAGAAAATTCTCCTTTGGAATTGTAAGCCTTCAAAGTTGACTAATGCGAAAAAGTGACTTATTTGGCTCAAACAAAAAGTTTTCGGCCGATCTCTACCAAACTTTCTGGGTACATGGGGGGCACCGTGGGGATTATTTTGCGACTTAGAACGGGTCTCTAGCTTGTCTGTAAGCTGAGTTATGATTTTTGCAGCATAAAACTTGCGACTAGGCTGCTGCAGCTGAAAAAAATCGCAGCTATCTGAAATTTTTTTTCTGAGTAGTCCTAGGTAGGTTCTTCAAAAACAGTAAGTTTGGCATGCTCGAAAAATTTCTCCGATTTTATATGAATTTTCAAAAAAGTGCACTTTGATTACGTCATCACTACGCAATACATTCAATTTTTCATGAGCACTCAAATCAGGGTTGTGTTGCACGATGGATTTACCATCTCCAGTCCAAAAATTAGCCAGATTCCTTGCCTGGTTAAAAAGTTACGTCAAAAAGAACAAGTGGGCCAAAACTTTCCGGCGCTACTGTAAATGCAACGGTAACGGGACAGAAGAAGGACGCTAACAACAAGGATAACAGTCTAACCATGCCGGTGATGAGGTAGTTTGTCTCCCAGTGAAGCTAATTCAAAAGTATTCTTAGACTTCCGTCTGAACCTGTCAATACGGCCTATATTGATGTCAACATCAAGGTTTGTTAATTTTTGCATTCTGCAAATGTTCTTCTCTCAACCATAAAAAAGGCAGAAAATATAAATTGATTTCAAGATGACCAAATGGAAAGGAATAAATCCTCGAATGAAAGTAGATTTCACAAAGCCGCATGAATATTCGAATGCGACCCTTATCGTCGAGGGTTCACCACTATACGTAAACAGGTCAGAGAAAAAATAGTTTAACATACATTTTTAACGTCACTATGAAATAAGAATAAGGAGAAAGGAAAGGAAGAAGTTATTCAAAATTTTCATATCGGTGTCTATTTGTATTTTCGCCTTCAACACTTCCTCACACCTCCATTACAGAGAAATTCTGGCCATACACAGTCTGTATTTCTATGCAATGTTCTTCAATAAAGGGTTCGCGGATGCAGCCAAGACTGAGGTAAACAAAAGTATGAAATTATCTGCCCTCCTTCAAACTCGAATTTCAGTTCACCTTCCCAGATGTGTCGTACGAGGATATGGTCCTCTTTCTCAATCTATGCTATCCAGAGACGATGGTCGGAAAAAGAGAATCGCACATTGTAAGCTTGTACTGTGTGAACATTTTTGTATTTAAAAAAATCAAATTTAGAAAAGCATCGACGTACTCGAGCGAGTTCTTCATCTCTCTGAGCAATTCGTTGCGGGATCTCTCAAGAACATCGCTGAGAGTATGCTCAAGGGTGCGCCTTCCCGACACCATTTTCACCGAGTGAGCAATCTTATTGAAGCTATTGAGACTAAGTGAAGTTAAAAAAAAACGTAAAACTCAATAACAAGCAGCTGCCGTTCCATTATTGTCTTAAATTCATAATACTGCAGACCTCGTGGACTCGAATTCTCTATGTCGCCGATCGATTCCGTCTTAGTGACGCTTGCACAGCAATGATGCGACGACTCAATTCGGAATCTGATTTCATTACGCTCAGACAGTCGGAGGAGTTCGAGGTGAGTTACGAACCAAAGAGAGAAAGATATTTCTACTACTATGGCAAGAGGATCAGTCTGTGAGATTTCCTTGCAGCTGCTGAGTTCTCGTCTCCGAAGTAGTCTGCTCAAAGCAGCTCTCGATAAATTGCCTTCATCCACATTTACTCGCAAAAAGCGAATGCCTTCTCGTACTGGCAGAATCGGAACCTTTTCGGATGTCGAAGTGGACGACGATGACGATGACTCTGACGACGTCGCAGTCATAGGTTAGTATCAAGAATTCGATTTCGAAAAAAGTTAAGAATTTTGCAAGCATTCAAATAGCAACTACATCGACAACAAACAACTCACAACATGTGTAATTCGAAAGCACTCATCTAATTATCTTTCATAACACCAATTGAGAATCTTCAGGAACGGTTAATCCCTCGCCTTCTGCCGCCACTGCTCCTGGTATCACGAGGATTACGCCCGCCTCTTTCCCTCAAAGTCTGCATGGTTTCACTGGGCTCTGGGCCAATATACCGCCCAATGGTATTCAACCTGCAACTTCCTCCTCAGCCTCTGCGGCGGTTGCTGCAGGGTCTTCTTCTTCCACTGCAGCTGCAACAGTAGTGTCGACTTCAGCTGCTGCAACATCGTCGGCAACATTCGCGCCTGCGTCAACTGCAGCCGTCATTCCCGCAGCTCCTGCGAGAATCCGCACCAATTCTAATACGAGAGCTTCATCAAAACATGTAAACTTCGCATCACCCGTCATGGCAAATTCAAGCTCATTTGATCAAAGGACTTCTATAGAAGCCTTTGGACCAAGCCTTTTTCGTGCCTATGGATTTTCAAATGTGAAACCCGACAAGGACATCAAGGAAGAAGTTGTGAGCGAGGATGAGATGGGTGAGGATGACGATGCGCCCGGTCCATCGAATCGGGCTGCTAAGAGAACTATCAAATACGCATCGGGAGTGACTACGAGATCACGTTCAAAGAGACCCAAGAAATCTTAAGATTGAATCTATCTAGCTACTATCTAGAATAATATTGTTCATGAATTGTTTCTTAATCTTTCATTTGCTTCTTTTTTTATTTGTAATGATAAATACTAATAATTTAAAGCAATTGTATGTGTGATATGACGGTGCGTTTATCAACGCTAATATATTTCCAAGGCCGAGAGGGGTCCAAATACAAAACATACATAATCAGAAAATTCAACCAACTCCTAACGATGTTCGCGGAGGAGACAGGTTTGAAGCGAAATTAGCGGAATCGCCTGGGGTGGTCTGGTCAGGCGAACCTAGCTTTTTTTTCAGCATACGTGCCCCAATTCTGGCGAACTTTCAAGGCAACGGTCAAGCTCTCACCAGAATTTGATACATCGCCCACCACGTAAGCACTCACCGAAATCAGGAGTGTCTATCAGATAGGAGTAGCATAATTATACGCTGCTCTCAAATTGAAGACAATTTGATAACATTAAATGAAAATGCTACGTCAAAATCGTAATATTTAGCACTCGAATGACAAAGCAGAGGGTCACAACGGACAGTTTCATGTTCGATCTCTGCTTCGAGAAAATTTCGGGGGTTTACGAAGCGCGACTCGAATACATAACTCGGTCAGTTGTAATAATGCAATTTTACTACTATTGTAATAATACCATTTTTTAAGTACGAGTTAACGACTATTTCAGGAGAAGAGATCCCCATTGGTCCATCAAATTCGAGTTAAACTATACAGCGATTATTGAGGTATGTATCAACCATTTATAGTCTCAAGAGAAAACATCCATGCAGGGGCAAGAGAAGAATGGATCTGAAAATATTGAGATGAACTCAAAACAACGATGCCACAAGCTTCGTCCTTTCGAGTGAGTAGCAGTTATATATAACTCGAGTGGAATGCAGATACTCTTAGATCTAACGAGAACATTCCTACAGCCGCCGAATTATCCATCAGCATCGATGTGAGTTTCAAGACTATCCGTTCGGTCTATATTTACACTCATTATTTTACACCTCCTTTCTGTTTCCCGTATTCCTCAGTAAAAACAATACTGGTTGAAAGACATTTAAAAATCATGTTATCAATTTGACGTAGTCCTACTTGTTGCAGTTGCTCGACGTAACTGCTATTCATCCGAGAATGAGGATGGATCTCACCAAAAGGACACCGTTTAGCGATGCGACATTGCTAGTAGCTGGCAAGAGGCTATACGTTACCAAGTGCGTACAGTTTTTTTTATAATAATTCACATTACTGCGGGTAAGTACATTAACAATTGAGGTCCATCTTGGCGATGCAGAGTGCATTCTTCAAGAGAATGTTCGACGAGGAGTGCGATGGAGAGGTTACACTTTTCGCTATTCACAAACCAAATGCCAGATTCAGTACACGTTGAGTGACGTCGAATACAACGATGTGAAAGTCTTGCTTCTTCTCATCTACCCCCACTTTCGGATCGATCGTCTATCGACCCTTTTCGTAAGGAAATAAAGCTTGAATAATAATAATAATAAAATAATCAATTCAGAAGGACGACAACCAGATGAATGCGTTAATTCATTTGGCACGGCGATTCGAGTGCCCATCCGTAATTTCGATCATGGAGGACTATTTAAGAAATAAACTTCTTCCGGTAAGAAATACATCACGATCAAAAATTTATTCAATGAAATAGGTGCAAGACCGTCTGCAATTATCTGACAAGCATGAACTCTCCCATCTCGCTTCCGACGGAATAAAAGAGCTCAATAGTCGCACCAGCTATAAAATAACTCTTACTAAGGATGCTACTGATGTGAGCACTTTCCGATAATTACTGAGAATCTACTATATAAAATCATAGTAGCACACCAATATTCTTTTGAAGAACATGAGCGATGAGCTCGGAAGTCATCTTCTCGAAAGCGTCATCGACAAAATGTCTAATGCTCGGAAACAGCGGACGCAGCACATGACATCGTGCCCATACAGTCGTCTAGGTAATAATTCATTTTTTATTAACATATACGGCACGCTAATCTTGCAGGTTCGTCGATGTTTCCCATTCATCATCGGTCATTGTCGACACACAATGTCCACCATCTTCCTCCTTCTCAATTCCCTCCTTTTCCTCCGTCTCTACTATCTGCTTTTCCTCCTCCTCCTACACTTGCAAGGCATACCCCGTACTCTCTCAGTCAGGGTCTTCTCTCAACAGCAGGCCCATCCAACATGGCGGCTATTCCGTCTACTTCGGCAGTTGTTAGCACTCCCTCCAGCACCCGAAGGCAAACAATTAAAAGAGAGGACTCTTCAGACTAGTATCATGGATTTTTCCTGGAACTACTCCAGGAACTTATTGTAATTATAATGTATTATTTGTATTGTTATATCCGTTCAATTTCAGGCAAGGCCCTGGAAAATTTATCATGTGAAAATCGTATTTTGTAAAATGATGTTTCAATGTTAAATAAAATTATCGTCTAATATAGAGACTGTAACACATTTATAGTTTTGCCGAACATGCGTATGTGAACGTTTGTATATCTATCACGCAAAGAATGCACGTAATCTTAATAGACGAAATTGTTCAGACATATTTGACCGAAGCTTCGGTATGTATGGACAATCAGGTTAGGAGCAATCAATAACAATATTCGCAGATGTTATTTTTTGTAGATATGTACGAGCCACCTCAATGGGCACCTCTTGAGACAACGATCATGCTGAATTCTTCAACCCAACAGTAAATGCAAAATCAATGTGTTAATTAGTATATAAATTACGACTTGCTCAATATAAACTTGTCTAAGCATTCATTCAAATAATGCCGTACTATTTTCAGAACTCCGATCATCACACAGAAGCTATGGATGAGTGGGATCGACTTCGACCTTCAAGTAACTCGAGGCATAGGCGAATACCAAGTCCAGCTTATGTGCCTTCCTGGGTACAAAGCAGTTTCTTTAGTTAAAATATGACGAACCAAACATTAGAAGAAACAGTCGCTAAAATAATAAGACTCAATGCGACTTTGTTCCAGACGAGATTATGAACAGGCAACTGTCTCCGAAAGAAAAATTTCGTTCGCTGTCATTTTCCAATGTCATAAAAAAATTTCAGACGAATAGACCCTCATTGGTCAATTGAATTCGAGATGGATTACACCGCCAGATTAGAGGTAACTAAATCGATTTTTGCATCCAATGAATGACTAATTCAGGGTGCACTAAGAACCCGAACAGAAAGATTGAGTGCAAATTCGAAGAAACAATCCTTCGCATTCAAGTAAATAATTTTGAATAGCTGCGCCATTAGCTGAATGAACTGAACTAAATAAGCCATTCTTTCTAGGATCGTAGCCAATGATGGTGCTCTCGTGGACATGGAACTATCCGTCACTCTGACGGTGAGTATTACAATGTACCTTGAAAGAAGAGAACTGATCACAGATCATCGACGCCACTGCCATTCATCCTCCACTCGGATTCGAATTCACAAAGAAAACTACTTTAAGCGACGCCACTTTAATAGTGGAGGGGCAAAGACTTTACGTGACAAAGTAAGTAATAACTACCGTAAAATTAGTTTTATTAAAAGATTTCAAAAATAGGCCTCAAATTTGGCGTATTTATTCATGACGAATCAACAATTCAAACACAGTAAGTCTAGGTATTTATATTACAAATGTACGAACGCTGGTGTGAGAATTTAGTTACTCAGATCAATATTGGCGATGCAGTGCAGCTACTTCAGACAGCTCTTCAACGAGAATAATAAAAGCGAGGTCGTTCACTCCGTTGTAAGGAAATAATAATCGTATGACATTTCCAGTACGAGCTAGACGATGTTAGCGTGGAGGATTTTCTCATTTTTCTCACTTTAATCTATCCTCATACTGTCCATTCTAATCTTCCAATCTTCACTACAGCGGCCACAATGGTGAATTATAATATCTGGTTTTATCACCCACAATACTGTGGATTTACTAAAACACGTTTCTAGGCAGAGGTAGATAAATTGGATATAATTCTTCACATTGCCCGAAGGTTCGAATGCCCAACGCTTGTCTCCTTACTCGAAGAGAACCTCGTCAGCAGATCACTTCCGGTAAGTTAGCTATTCACTAGAAAAATATCAAACGTGCATTCAGAAACATCAGAGTTTGATCCTTTCTGGTAAGCACGAATTGTCTCATCTAGCCTCCAGAGGACTAAAGTCTCTTCAAGCCAGGAGCAATTTCAAGTCGCTACTCAAGGATTCATCCGAAGTACGTCTCCATATCACAGATAGATATAAAAATACGATGCTAAAATCATGAAAAATATTTATAAAATTGTGTTGCAGAAGCTGAGTGACGAACTACGTAGCCATATTCTCGAAACTGTGGTCGATAAAATGACTACGGCCCCTCGAAGACCAGTGCAGCCCTCATCCTGCTCTCAAGCTAATGGTATTAACACGATGTCTCTCTATTAGATACTAAACTGATATTTTGGCAGGTTCCACAAGCACCCACACGACAATTCAACCGAATCAATTACAAGCCCATGCGCTTCGTGTGCAGCACCGACTATTACAACAGCAGCAAATGCATCAGCAGATTCAACTGCATCATCAACAAATGATGGCTCAAATGCGCAGGAGATCAGTACATTACCCATTATCCCCACCGCCACAGCCACAGCCCAACCAGCGTTCTTCTCTCCTTGCTCCTGTACCTTCCAATCCATTGGCCATTCCCCCACCTATGTACCCTACCTACACCCTTCAATCATATCATCGTTTAAACACACGTCCAGCAGCATCTAATGATCAGTCCAGCTCGACTGCTCCTTCCTCATCGGGTGCGGTAGTCGGTTCTTCAACCGATGGTCCCCCATCAAAAAGGATTAAAACAGAGGATGCATCTTAAAAGTAAAACCTCTCGATGTTTTACATTTCATCGTAGTAGTTTTGCGATTTGTGTATACTATTGCTTTTTCCACGCATAACAAATTTTAAACATAAAAAAATGGTATAACTACTTTACTATTCGTTTGCATCGATAAAGGCATTAATTAATTCCTAGATCTACATAATCACGTGTAGTAGTACGCGTTAATATCTTGAAAAAAAACAACCTATCGGCGATAATATAAGCAAGGATTTTAGGCTAATAGTCCACATTCAGTCTAGTTCACTAGAAGTAGGCATGGAAGTCGACCATGAATCAGGTTGGTTCTCAATTTATTTAAATTCATGCGTTTACATTCGTGCATGTGCCGCAATAGAAAGTACCGAATTCAGAAATGTACGAACCAACCATCGAACTCGAGGGCAATTTCACACTAAAACTTGACAGCAACAGAATACCAATACCCGACCCACAGTGAGCGTATTCAAAGTTCTGGGGGATGTAGTAGGGGCTGTGAAGCGATCATCAAATAATATCATTTCAGGGACCGATACCACAAAGTCGGCGCACTCAAGGTCGAAACAATTCTTCGATGTCACCGCCATGCCGGATACGAATTGAGAATACGTTGTCAGCCCAAGTAAGCACAGATTAACCAGAAAGAACCAGAAAGATAGAAATGAAATGACGATTTTTAAAAGAACAACTGTGAAATCCATACAAGGAAACTGTGAATATTATTTATTCCAGAGCATTAGATCCTCACTGGCACTGTAAATTCGAGTGCACATATCATGTGAAGATAGACGAGGTAAGCGCTAATTTCAATGTTTCTCAACTGAATTACCCCTGTCAAGGATCCGGAAATGTGCTTAACGGAGCGGTACGAAGCAAGCACCTCCAAAAACGGCTTCTATGCAGGCCCATTTGGGTGAGATCTTTCGGTATAATCAATAACCGATTCGAAGAGTGCAATACGACAACAATTATCGTCATCATACTCAACCATTCAGAACAGTCAAGCCAGGCTCAACAAACCACGTTTGTGAGATGCGTGTCTATTTAAAAGTCAGTCTCAAGCCCATAGTTTCTTGGTATCATTGGAAATGTGAATGATTATGTTCATCACAGATTATCGAATCGTCGTGTCTTTATTCTCCCTTGTTGTTCGACTTTTCCAAAAATACGGATCTGAGTGATGCGAGTATCGTAGTGAACGAGACGCGATTTTATGTTACTAAGTGAGTTTGAACGAAAATACCGTGTATCATCCAGATATCAAACCCCTTCCATCTCTTTAAAAAAATTCGTTGAGGTGCATCTTGGAAATGCAATCGGGATACTTCAAGAGAGAGTTCTCGAAAGCCGAAAAGAATGAAGTAAGAAAATCCTTGGTCAAATATGAAATACGGCCTGCAGATCACAGTGAGCAGCGTGACTGCAGAGGAAATGCGGGCTTTCCTGGAGCTGATTTATCCGCACACGCATAATGCGATGCACCAGGTCGGAACCATTCTCGTATGTCTACGATCATATTAATAATCTAAAACTGGAGTAGTCCTATGGGATATTATACTAACTATACGTTCCAGAAGAGGAAAAAGGAGATGAATCTGGACAGGATTCTTGAGCTGGCTCAGACATTAGAGTGCCCCTCTGTCATTGGGCTTATTCAAGAAAGAATTATGACGGGAAAAAGGACAACGTGGGTTCATATCGAGTAATTAGTTTTCGGCATCTTCCTTGGACTGTACAACTGTGAAAGAACAAGTCTGATCGTTCTAGGCCCAAGATTATCTTCACTTGGCGGACAAATACGAGCTTTCCCATATGTGCTCCCGTGAATTGTCCAAACTTAACACTCGAAGTGAATACCAATCCCTTTTAAACAAGAGCAACTTCTTGGTAAGGTTCGACTATTATTGTTCCTCACATACCATATTTTTTTAGGAACTGAGCGATGAGCTGCGAAGTGATATAATGAGCAAAGTCGTGGAAAAAATGGCATCCTCGATACCAGAGAACAGAGCAATCAATCCGATTATTCCTTCCGGTTTGATTATTCCACCTCACATTTGCATTAAACAGAATGCTTGTAGGCAACCCCTCATCGGCTCAACATTCCAATTCGGCATCTCATTGTACTGCGAAGAAAAGGAGGATAACTCGACCCCATGGGCTCCTTCCATCCCGATATCCTGGTCATACTTCTTTTGCTCCCTTCTCGTCTATTCAACCCATTCAATCCTTACCCTTTGCATCGCCATTATTTCACAATATTCCCACTGCGAGTTCCCATCACGCGAACTTGGCCTCTCAGTATATTGCACAACCGCTTTCTTCAAATCTTCAAGCACCATCATCTCTTGATATCCCTGGTCCTTCCACGGCCACTCATTCCAGAAATAGTGCCGAACCGTCCACATCAAATGAAAATGCAGACCGAACTCTCAATCATGCAACAATGCACCAACCACGGAAATAATAAAGATGCTTATTGTTAGACTATTGCTAGATATTCTTTTGTAGGGTGCTTACTTCTTGTATTTACTTGCCATGTGTTTATGTCATGAATGAATTTAACTATGAATTTATTTAAAATTGTAAGTTAAATAAGTATGATGAAAATTGGTTTTAAAATGAATGATTATAATCCCAGCACTGCAATTTCACAAGTAAAAAAGAAAGAAAAAATGACTTATTGTTAGTTCTCTCTTGAGTTGCTCTTGAGTTAAAATTAATTTAATGCACTTTAAATAAGTTCCTAACATCCTCCATGACATTTCTTTCATTGCCTTTCTGTCGTCTCTCACTCAACAATTCATTATCATCACCATTCCCATTCCCCCCCCCCACCCCATCCCTGCCCTCTGTACTCACATTCTCCGCTTTCCTTCTCTGTGCATTCGTCTGTAGCCATTCGATCGGATATGCGTGCAGTTTGGCGCAGAGATCACCACGAAGCGCATCATTCTTCGAGAAGAATACCTGGAAGTAGATCAACTCGCTGACCATTCAATTCTTTGATAAATATATAAAAATTGATTATCGTACCTTTGCCGTTGGAATCCTCGCGAGACCGATGAGCTTTCCGTCAGCGAACATCTTGATGAAGACATCGGGAAGAGATGCCGAGTCATCAACTGCCATTCTGGAACGGGGGAGGCAATATGGTGAAAAGGTGACCCGGAAACGAACACAAAATTCACCTAATATTGGTATCCCATATGACCTGATTGAAAACATTGCTCACCTGCCTACCCATTCCCTGATCCTACACAGAAGTCGCATCGAATCCACTACCGTATCAGCAGGTTTGAGACCAGTGAACTTGAGATCGACCAATTCGCCTTTCATCTGAGAACGGAACGATAAACTAATCTAAGACATTCCGATGATTAGAACGAATCAATCGAACGTCTTGATCTATGGTTGTGTCATATCATATACCGTACCTCTTCCATCATCCGTCTCCTCGCTTGATATCGATCAAAGTCGAGTGGAGTGGACAGCTCATCCGATCTGCATTAAATGTAGATAGTACCGTACTCTTCACTTCGTATATCATATTCATTCTCAATAATCAACTGACCGATGGTGGTTGAAGAGGGAATCGAGCTTCTTGCACGTGTGCTCTATCGCTTCCACTGTAATCGATGCAACGTCCTCGGGAGATGATTGATCTGCGTTCTGAAAAGAAGGAGAGATAAGAGGTGATCAGTGAATCGAGATATTCGACTTAGTGAGTTAGTTTTACGAGTTTAAACACAACATTATGCACAGCTTCTTTTCAATATTAGCTTCAGCTGTGTCACGATGAAACATGATGAAAACGACTAAATCTCACCACTCTAGCCTCGTCGATGTAATGGTCGAGTAGCGTTACCACCTGCAATGTGGCAAAAATACGTATTGATTTTTTTTTAAATCAGTTTTGGTTGCTCCATTTCAAGAACATATTTTCGGATCGTATTTTAACACCAACACAATTTCACACCAACACGACCCTCGCCCATAACATTCTTGTTTATGAATTTGGAAAAAAATGTACAAGAATGTCTCACCTTCATAATGGCGTTGATTCTCTCTATTCTAAAGGCGGAACGGTCGAATCCGCAGGGAATGTAAACGAGCGGCTTGTAGTTACCCCATGGAATGGTGAAGCACTTCGTACCGTCGTAGTACGGCATCGTCTGAACATCTTTTTTTTCTGCTATTGTAATCAAGTTTAGATGAACGAATAAAAGGGATATCCTACCGCCAGAGTTGAGCTACGCTCATTGATGCCGTGCATGTCACTGCTACCGTAGTTCCCGATCGACACAAGGAACATGAGCGAGGAAGTGCCTGAGAATACGGTAGATATCGATTCATTATGGTCTAAAAGTTCGGTTACTCACTGAACGAAGGATCGATGTTGGAGCAGATGAAGAAGGAGCCGCACATCACGTATTTGAAGTACTTCTGGAACGATAAAACGGTTCAACTTCGAAGACCTTTCTCGTGGAAAGCTTATATGATACACCAAAGTAGATGCTCATTATCACCTCAAAAGGAGTGGCAAATTTGTGGGCGTCCACACTGATCTCGGCGACCGTCGAATCATCCGATGGAGTGTCGAAGCAGTCGACGGAAACGAGTAGACGACAATAGTACCTGAGTAGAGTAGATTAGAAATGTTACAGTAGAACTCCTCTAAAATATGACTGTTCATAAAAGAAAACTAAGAAGTTGATTTTTTTTACGAACAGTCCTGATCACTAGGAATCAACGTACATCCCCTCACCCCACCCACAATCACAATAAATGTGCGGATAAATATTATTATTATTATTATTATTATTACATGTGTTCATCGAATTCCTTTTCTGGATGTTTCTCTCGTCTTCTCTTCAGTCGAGGAACCCGCTGAGGACCGTAGAAGTTAATGAAGGATGGACCTAAACGATTCAGGGGTAATCACGATTTTATGTATTACAAATAAGCCAAATAACCTAATCGTGGCAACCGTACCGAAAGTGGGTAGAAATCCATCCTCGCCAGCGACGTAGATAGAATTGAGACGGATTGACGACTGCAATGTAATTAAAAGCATATATTTGTCACAAGAAAAGAAACTCGGATTCAGAAATGACGTTTTTTTCTCACCCGAGCAACAATCCTGCGCGTTTTCTTGCCCTTGGAGAGGATTAACGCGAAGTGGATCTTGAATGGTATGATTACGGTAAACTAAGAAATTAGTTCAAAATCGATTGCTCGTCACTCACTTTGTTGATCACAGTAGGCCACATGATGGGCAGCATAATCTCACGATTGAGTGCGACAACAAAATATCCTTCGGACAAAGTGATGGACTCGGCATTCGACTCGGCCGAAGAGTCGCCCACTGTAACCTGAGTGGATCTAATGAATATTGAATATATCAGACAAATACCGTACCCTGACAGTGTAGTAAGGAGCATCTTGCGATTTCTCGCTCTTTCTATCCTTGTCTTTCCTCCACGGCTCGCGCATTCGTGTGGCCAGAGCGTGCAGTCGAAACAGACGAACCTATAAATATTAATCCATTAGTCCTTCCTCCAATCCCAGCCATATCTATTGCTAGCTCATAATAAGTATATTTGCAAGAAATCACAAATCATTATTTCTCTAATGTACCGCGAGTGTGAATTGCTGTAGTTGAGCTCCCGAGAATAATTCGTGACTTTCATCATCTGCCATTGGTGGAGGAGTCTCATTGTTACCATAGATCGCGATTGAGATCTAGAAGAAACACTTATAAAATTATGATATACTTGTTGAGATCATCTGGATGAGATATTCCAGCAAGAGATCGGATAACTATTAGGTTGATTCATAAGTCTTGTCCGATTTTTCTTACTTGAGCCACATAATCTTTGGATGTAATCAAATCCACCATCTTACGTGGGCGTTCGAAAGCACTTTATTTGAGGTTACTAACCTACACTTGGAATATTGATACCATTGTTTACTTGAGAGTAGGCCCCCGTCGAGTAAATGCGAGTTGCGATGGTCCAAATTGGTGTTTGACTAATATTGCTGCTTGAGCGGGATATCAGATCTAGCTGTTTGTGTGCTCATTTTGAAGAACAACCATAAGGGGATTACTTCTTGCAAGGATATAATACAATTCAACTCTATAAATTTCTGGCATGATTTTATATAAAGACGGCGATTTGTGATTTTTTTTGAAAAATCTTGAAATTTCATTTCATTTGAATTTTTGATTTTTAAAAGCTCTAGAAAAAGAAATTTTAATAATTTTTTAACCAGATTGTAGAGACTATGTAATAGTATAAAGCACCCCTAGTTAGACCCCGGTACTTATTTCCCTGTCGATTTGACAATCCATTGCCAGGAGACTTCTCAAAAATAGTTCTCATTGCATGTTTTGTTATAACTTCCGTTGCTGATTTCCAATATCCTATATCTCTCGTAGATAAAAATATGATGACTCAAGCTACGTATACATGTAATTGAAGATCATGAAAAAAATTATCCGAGGAGTGCAAGCTGATTGAAAATTATCTTGAAAATTTCATTTTTTAACAATATTTTTAGGTGGTAAGATCACTTCTCTAATGTACAGTTGAAATATGCTGCCCTAAGCAAATCATAGTTTATACTATCCTGATGCTACCGTTTTTTACAGAAGTCATCATATTTTCTCGGTGGCCCGTAATGATCTCCCAAACATGACCTTAAAAAACGGACAAGACTTATGAATCAACCTGATAAATTATAGTTGTCAATTCTCACCCTCAGGAATCCGACATTCTCCGTTTCATTGACTATTGTCTCGTTGTCTCTTCTCGGTCTTCGAAGGGCCACCCACTTCGAAATTATGGCACGATCAGGTTGATGGAGAACTTAAAAGGAGATAATTGACATGTGAAACCAACGTTCAGCAATAGCAGGGACCGTTACACTTCAATTTAAACCCCCATTCAGTTTCGGCGAGGTCTTTAAATATCCCTTGCATGGCTTTAATCACATAAGTAACTTACTAGATCCTAGGAAACAGTTCCATTCTCCGTGTAACTTGTCGCGGGCAATTCGATTCTCAGAATAAAGCTGGAAACAAACAAAAGTCTACCACATTAAAGCCTCGCCATCGTACCTTCAGCTCGAATACTGTATCCGACATCTTCTCCATCGATCGATTAAGAGTAAATGTGAGGTTCTGTCGCCAACGAGGATCCTTCTCACTCGAAACACGGGTTGACTAAACATTGCATTGATTTACAGTAGAAGATGTCGTAACCCACTTCAGACCTGCCATCGACCAGAGCCTTCACTCGCAGGTTGACACCAGGTAAATCACGGCCTTCGATAATACGAATCATGATCTGAACATACGACAGTTACTAAATATTACCGATGAAACGATAACTCACATGGTAAACTCCCGATTTATCCGTATTCTCGAAGTCCCTCGCAGTTTTCTTGTACCTTTTCTTCTTTATTCTTCCGCCTCGATATCGTCCACTCTCTTCCGATTCTCCCGAAGAGAAGGACGAATTCTGCGAGGATCATTAATTAAATACCTGACACAAGCGAACAGTGTTCGAAAAGTCATGTCAACTGCACCTTATCTCGGGCACCTAGGTGCCCGACAACAATTTGTAGAAAGGTGCCCGAACACAATCGATTGACTTTGCGACAGGTTTTGTCCTACGTCTGGTAGGCTCAGATGCACGTAGGAAAAAAATTGGACCAATTGATAAAGAAACGACTGAGAAAACCACCTCGAAGCAGATGACATTGGTTACATACTTTTCGAACACTGCAAGCGAAAAAAAATCAATGCAAGCTTGTTTCTGATATACGTCTCCTTCTTACACTTAGCCTCTACGATTAATGGATGTCAAAATAATGAATGATACCCGTGTTCTGGTGGTTGATTGAGTGTGAGAAGAGTCGTCATCGATCTCGCTGGGATCTACGTCAGTCTCAGAATCGGGAGCCGACTGAATCAAAAGCCATCATTCAAGGATTTACCATGGCCTCTTTTGATGTACTGTTGCCATATACACCGAAAAATTACAAGAGACTAGAAAAACAAGCAATCCCCCAACCTCGATCAGTCACAGTAAACTCACTTGATCTGTCTTCGACTTGAGCGATTTCACTTTGCTCTTCATTTTGCTTTTCGATCCGCTGAGTTTGCTTTTGATCTGAAGTCGTTCGCTATACGTGTGGCAACACTTGGTCCAACCATACCTTCTTGAGGAGACTAGTCTTGGAGCCAGAAGCCTCACCCCCTCCCGATGAGCTCTAAACAAGATCGATTAGGCAAATCATGAAAAGGGCATAGCTAATACTATGTTATGGCTCAAAACTCACCCTCGACGACTTGGACTTGTTGCTCCGCCATAGAGGCATGGTGGCAGACTAGCAGAGACCGCTCCGGGCAACCGCCGAACGATCCTGCAAGTGCAAGAAATGAGGGAGCGATTTGCATGTCGACACACGTCGATCGATGAGGCCATTTGCATGCTAGCGTCCCTTCGTTCGTTCCTCTCATTCTTCCCTATTTTGGTTCAATTTTTGATGTATAATCGAGGCAGAAGCCACTGTCTTTAATGAAAACTCACTCAAATTATCAAGACAGTGCATTGATGTCGATTGAAGCTGTCAACTCTAAAAATATAATTTATAAGCACGGTAAATGGTCTAAACAACTAAAAGGTCAACGCCATCTGCAAGTTGAATTGTCAAGGCAGAAAATCAAAAGTTCAAACGAAGCAAACAAAAGAAAAACATCGGAGAAATTATTTCGCAAGAATCTTAGAAAATACAGCTTTCGATGACGACATCGGTCGATAATCTCAGGCATACAGTAATCGCTACCGTAGTATTTCTTCTTTTTTTGTTGTTTTTCTGTTGTTTTTTTTTGCTAGATAGATATTTACTATTCCATTTAAATTAATATTTATTCTGCATTTCAAGATTTTATTTAAAAAAATTATTGTATATGAATAAAGTGATCATTCTGAATAAAGTGATCATTCCGTGTAACGATTGTTTGATGGGTAAGTTATGAAAATCGTCAGTAGACGTCATCACAACGATGAGAATAAGAACAGATTCAACAAAGAGGCATTGACGGATTAATTTATCTCATAGTGCATGTGTAGTTCACTTTATCGACAATTTCACAGATATGTGTTTTCTCTTTGGAGAAGGGCGGTGGATGGCTCGATGATGATGATAAAGACATTCTCACTGTGTTATCCCACTCAGTACTGTACTGACTCGAGCCATTTCTGAATTTAGTGATCAAAGATTAGAATGAGGATACTTTGAGTGAATACCTCTTTTGAGGCATTCCAATTGGGACGCAGAGAATTTTACACGATATGACCCATCTCTGTCATCTTGCAACGTCACTGTCTCTCCACTTGAATTTACTTGTACGATAGCTGGAGCTGAAATACACTCTCCGTATTAATAATGCTACAGAGAAATCCTCACCTTTCGTGATCCCTCTTAAAAGTATTGACTGAAGACTAGATGAAGACTCGATTGACTTGCCAAGGATTCGACTGTGCTCTGAATAGACGATAATAAACCAGCTTTACAACTAACATTTTCCAAAGCAGGTTTCGGAAAAAATAAATAGTTTTTTTTAATACTCAAGGACAGAATATACCTGATGTCATTCCAAGTTGTTCCAACTCCCGAATAAGATCAGACGTCGGAGTGATACTAAACGTTGCATTCTCAATAATGTATGATGTGGCTGTCATTATTCGTGCAATTGAATCTCCATCTATAAAAATTTATCATTTGCCATATTTCTTACATTGCCATCTCTACCCAGTGATTCATTGACATATTTCGATGTATCAATCTCGTTGAGAGTCCCAGTGGATAACCGATTCAGCACAACTCCACATAACAATTTGTATTTGATTGTCGTCTAAAATTAATTTATGGATAGATGCAAGTAATTTTCAAAGTTAGAAACCGATTCTTCACCATTTTCGATATCTCTGTGATTTCAGCGAGTAACCAATCGGGACAGTCAAGTCCGTTGAGAAAGTTGAAACGCTGAAATCATTTTTGTAGTAGTAATTTTAACTCTTTACAGCTGATCTGTTTTTTGACATGAAGAGTTAGATATGAGGCTCAAGGAGGCTCAAGGATTCAGAGTGCAATGAAAACAAGCGTCCCTTATTGGTGAATAAATCATAAAGTTTAGTGTGAACTATTGGGAAGTTTGAAACGTAAACTTTAGGACGTACCATGATGAACACTTGAAGCCGTGAAGATTGATGTTATCCAGTGAGAATAATAACAGTATTTACATTAAACAGCCGAATTACAAAATCATATTGTCGTTCGATTCCAAAAGACGTTGTGTATTCCATCAGTTCTCGATAATAACCGCTTGCGTCGGTTGCAGACCGGGCCACTTTTTAGGGACGCTCATGATTCAAATTCTTCATATCTTTTATATAGAATTTCAATATTTTAGGTTCTATCTAAATAATGGAGAAAAATGGGCATGGTGTAAAGATGCTTATGAGAAAATTATCTATGTCTAGATAGTAAGTTGTGTGAAGAACTTGATTTCAACATTTGTTTTCTACATAGTTAGCGATCCACTTTATCAATATGTTGAAGAGTATGGATCTTGTTTAGATGGGCATAATGCTTCGGAAGAGAGAGGGGACAGCTACATTGAGCAGTTGAGATACGAAGAATAGGATAAGCATAACGGCGACGAGGCACATGATGAGTGGATACATGAGAGCACAGAACGCTGCAGATATTTGGGTATTCATGTTAAATTTAAAGCGTGTTACAAGACATTTGCTAATAAATAAAAAAATTCGAAAGCTACCTTTCCCTGCAAATTTACTGCCGAATTTGACCGCTTTATCCTTGACATAGCGTAATTTCGATCTCAAAAAACCAACTCTGCCCTTTGTTTCAGGGATGAATGGGTCCTGGAATGCACGAGCATTTGAGTGAATGCAAGTCGACTCACTTTATTTTTGTCATCAGTATCTTTTCCAGCTCCAGAGCTCACTTTTTCTTTATCGGCCAGTCCAAAATCAATTACTCGTATGTCCAGAACGATGGTGCCGTGAACATACCATTCCTGAAGAGTGCAGAGCATTGCTCTATCGGTATGATCATAGATATATGATTTGTTGATAGATAAATGATAAGGATAATGGCGACGAATCGATTTATTCTTCAATATTTGAAGCCCCTTTATTTTAAAAATTCTCACCGCTCTTCTTTTGGGATCAGGATTCTGAAAGTGATGATATATCTACATAATAAACTCGTGAGAAAGAAGCTTACGTGATAAGGTTTCACTCCCCTTTTCATCAGCGGCCACGTTCCTTCCACGTGCGCTCCCTGTCCATTCTTGTTGAACATTATTCTGCCGTCCCAGTCTGGTCTCTCTTTAAATATCTAAACAAACTTCGATGTATTTTCGACATAGGGGCATGGTTTCGAGGACCTTTGCCTTGACACTTCTTCCCATAAAGGGTATATATTTCCGAGCAGTATCGAAACTTTCCATCATCCATCTGCATTTTTCTCGTATCTATTTATCTCTTTTTTTTAAACAATTCAAACCTAATAATTATCAGGAACATGCAGGACTCTAGGCATTTTTTACTGTCGATCGAATTGTTCGTACGAAATTCTGAAGATGAATACAATAATTTTACATATTTCAATTTAGTATACGGTTAACTTCGTGGAGATTGATTTCACAATGTCCAATCTCCTCACCACCGCCATCCTTCAGAATTAATTTGATTGTCGGGATTATTCTGAGGCCTTCTGCACAACCAGAGCTGAATTATCTATGTGCCTAGAATTAAAAATTCGGATATTTTTTCAGTGATTTTCAAATGCGTAGATACTTACTACCCCTTCTTGATAAAATCGTATTCGAAATTAGCAATGTATCTCCAGTTGATCCCCGCACCACCTCCATTCTCGCTGAAAAGATTTCCGAATAATCGAAAAATAATAACTTTAACCATTTGACAGGGTCTGATGTTCCGAGATTCGAACCACGTTTGCCTTTAGACTCGAGACTGTAGAGACCAGGCATTTCAACTTGCAATTTAACTGTCGGGCTCCCTTGTCCCTGTGAGCGGCATTTCACAGGAGAATTACGTTATACTCTTACTGCATATCTAAATTCGGGGATGATTACATCTTTCACATCAAACGCAGCAATTCTGATTTGAAACTGTCGCTATAATTCATGCTACAGTAATTGCACACCGTAGTCAAAAAATGTTACTTTCGCTCCAACACCCATTTGATGGGTTTCGCAAATTTCATCAGCTTTACGATCAACCTAAAGTTACGACGATTTGTAAATTGCAGCATACGTCCTTACTTTTTTGGATTTGTTAGCTCCCATTATTTTTATGTTGAACCGTCACATAAATCGTATGCGTTGTGATGTGTTGGATGTGGTGTTCTTTGGTGTGTATTATATAGTGATTCAACTCGATTTATACAATTTGTTTAGAGGGACTCAATAAAAATAATAAAATACAGCAAAGAAAATATTTTTTTCAGAAATAAACTTAGTTCATGATTCGTGATGAAAGGTGATGCAAACGCAGCCAACTCTCGCACGGAAATATCAGGGTTTCTGTAGGGTAGGTGTGAAAAGAAGACTTTTTCTTTTTCCTGATTTTTTCCGTTGTTGTTGCCCGTTTCACGCTTATATGCGCAAGTTTTGTTATATTTGAGAGCCTGTTAAATGAACTGTGTCCGTGCTATGCTGATTCCTCGAACTGCGCTTGAAATTTTGGGTTAATTTGTGAAAATACCAAAACTTTTACCTATGACTTTACCTACATCTTAATATTCGCTTCCGTTAGATGAATATTTTATGTTGTACGCGAAGCTATGCTTCTGAACGTGTTTTAGTCCACTGTTTTGACTTTTTTAAACCTCCCATTGACCTATATTTTTCCAGGTAAAGCACTCAACATGGGACGCGTTCGTACCAAGACCGTGAAGAAGGCCTCCAAGGTCATCATTGAGAAGTATTACACGAAAATGACTCATGATTTCCACACCAACAAGAGAATCTGCGACGAAATCGCTCTCATCCCCTCCAAGAGACTCCGCAACCAGATTGCTGGGTATGTGCTTTTCTTTAAATTAAGTATTTTGATTTATATTTAGTGTCGGGCATATGCCGATACCATAACCGAACCGAACCGTATTTCATTCGTCGCGAACCAAAATTATTTCTGTAGTTTCTGGCTTCTTTCTTCTTCAAATTTAACTAATTCAACATTTTCAATGAAATTAACAGTAAGAAACTACTACTAGTTGCTATTTAGTCACTAGAGTTGGTTATTAGTTACCAAATATTATCGATGGCAAACCAAGACAACAAATTCCAGCTCGAATAAATTTCTTGCATGAGCCGACGTCTTGGTAAATCAAAATGTTCTTCTTGATCCTTGATTAGCTTCGTAACTAATCGAGTTTGCACGAAGTGTACATTATTGATATTTTTCAGATTCATCACCCACATGATGAAGCGTATCGAGAAGGGACCCGTCCGCGGAATCTCTATCAAGCTTCAGGAGGAGGAGCGTGAGAGAAGAGACAACTACATGCCCGAGATTTCGGTTGTCGATCCTCGCGTGCTTTCCCAGATCAAGGTTGATGCCGACACCAAGGCTATGATCGATGGCATGGTACGTTATAATTCAACATTAAGTATTTGCAAATTCACCAAGACAACAAATTCCAGCTAGAGTTAGTTTCTAGTCTGAGCCGACGTCTTGGTAAATAGGAATCCTCTTGATCCTCGGTCAGCTTTTGTAGTTGATTGAGTTTGCACGGGGCGAACAATTGTATTTTCATTTATTAACTGTTAATTTTCAGGAGCTCAACATCCCCAGCCTCGTCGTCGACGACCCTAAGGCCGGCGTCTCCCGTCGTTAAATTTGTCATTCTGCGGTAACACCATCAACCGCCAAGCTGGCTCAATGTTACTGTTGCTACTTGCCTAGCTTGAATGATAAATATTGATATAAAATGGTGTTGGGGAAAACGCATCACAAAAATTCTGAATAGAGGGGAAACGGAAAAGAAGTGAATCCTCATTTCGCCCGACGCATTTTTTGAGATGTGAGATGGGTACAGTAGGAAGAAATGTGCAAACATATTAATGCAGAAGTATTCATTTGTCCTCTGGCGTGTGGAATAGCATCAGTCATCAATAGCTGATGACTGATTTATTGTTTGCTTCTGTTCGACTTGTACACAACCTACAAAATTCAACGAAACCCGTATCCTCACCCCTTCTCGAAATCTCATCATATCGCTGGTTGGACGCAAATCGAAGGTAACATGCTTGTTCATGGTCTTGATCTTACTGAGATTACGGTAGTTTTCGTCCAGAAGTGTGATTTGCTTTTCAGACTGCAGTCTACCAGTGACGAGCTTGAAGGATGGAGATACATTATCGTGGACCATTTGATGCTTTACAAACTCCACACTCCAAAATGGCACTTCCGAATCTGCTACCGTAATCCAGAGGTCTGCACTGTGCAGTTCCGCCGAATGTGGGTCGATCTAAAACTTTGATCTTTTTCTTGTTCTGACTTCTGATTGGCGGAATTATCTGGAGGGATCTTGAAAGTAGTAAGTGCATGTAAGAGTTGTGCGGTTTCAATAAAACCGGAAAATATTTAAATGCATTTTCAAATGCAATATTCAGACGTATTTTTCTAGCTTTTTTTAGTAAAAAAATTCAGATCTAACTGGATTATAGTCGTAATAAAATCATATCCAATGATTTATGTTTTTTTTTAAATTTATAATAACCAATTTCTTCAAAATATTTAGAATATCTAGTGTACTTTATCCGAAATTTTCCCACAATTTTCGGAAAATTTCCGGTTGGAAATATTCACCGTTCAGTCCTAGAAAAAAGCGGAAAAATTCCACAAAACTGGTGCAGATATCTTAGAAATATAATAATTGTTCCGATCTGTGGTTACTGTAGGTGGACTGCCTTTTCGACAAACCGTTTACGAGAAGGGATGAATGTCTCCTTTGGTAGGAAATGGAACCTTTAGGCAGCGCCCCACAGTGTGTAAGCCCGTCCTTCCGCTGAGAAGGAGTAGTTGAAAGACAATACCATAAGGGGAATTTTGGCTGGCAAGTGTTTTATATTGCCCAAATTTGATTTATATGTTTTTGACATATGTCCTTATAAAAATATAAATAATCCCAACAATTAGATGCGAAAAAAATTAACAAATTGAATTAAATTAGTTTGCGATGGGAACTGGAATGCAAATGCAGACAACTCTCGCACGGAAGTCAGGGTTTTCGTAGGGTCGTAGAAAAGATGCATTTTTCTTTTTTTCTAATTTGTCTCGTTGCTGCTGCCGCTCTTTTCACGCTTTTTATCGGGTTATCGGGAGCCTGTTAAAATCAGTATGACCTCGTTGTTCCGATTCATGGCGCTGTGAATGAAATTTCGTATGATTGGGGAATTTACTTGATATTTTGCTTACAACTTAACCTAATCCTGGTTATCGCTGCCAGTGAGCGCTTGATTTATGCTATACGAGAAGCGATGGTTCTGAACGCGTTGTAATCTGCTTATTTTGGCTCAACCGCATTTACCATTTTCCAGGTACCCAACATGGGACGTAACAAGACCGTGACGAAGGCCGGCAAAATGAGTATCGAGAGATACTACGCGAAGTTCGGCAATGACTTCCATGTGAACAAAAGGGTATTCTCCGAGATCGCCACAATTCCTACAAAGAGAACGCGCAACCAGATTGCTGGGTATGTTTTTGGAATTTGATCTTCAGTTTGATATAATATAGCAAGGTGTTATTGTTCGATGTATATTGCTAGAGGTTATAGGTCGGGTTCCAATTGATAGTAAGAACAGCTTTTTTTGTTGTTGTAATTTTTATTAGTTGTACCTTTCTTTTTTTGTGGCGTCTAGCGTTTACGAGTTTCTGGGTAACTGTATTATTTACGGCAGTTGAAAGTTCATGCATATGGGTTAGTTACATAATTTACTCGTTTAATTTAACTTCAACTGCAAACGGACAATCACTTCCAGTTCGAACTAATTTCTAGTCTGATACGACTTCGTTGCCTAGCAGAATTTTCTTTTTTGATCCTTGATTAGTTTCGTAACTGATCGAGTTTGTACGAATCACATTTTAAATATGTACTTTCCACTGGAGGTATCCTAGCCGAGGTATCGGGTCTTTTCATTCTTCACTTTTCGAGCGCGATACCCGGTGCGATACCGAATGACCCGCCCCGAATTACGAACTCTACTTTCCAGATTCATCACCCACACGATGAAGCGTATCGAGAAGGGTCCCGTCCGCGGAGTCTCGATCAAGCTTCAGGAGGAGGAGCGTGAGAGAAGAGACAACTACATGCCAGTGATTTCGGTTGTCGACCCTCATGTGCTTTCCCAGATCAAGGTTGACGCCGACACCAAGGCTATGATCGATGGCATGGTACGTTATAATTCAACATTAATTGTTCGCAAATTCACCAAGACAACAAATTCCAGCTAGAGTTAGTTTCTAGTCTGAGCCGACGTCTTGGTAAATAGGAATCCTCTTGATCCTCAGTCAGCTTTTGTAGTTGATTGAGTTTGCACGGGGCGAACAATTGTATTTCCATTTATTAATTGTTTATTTCAGGAGCTCAACATTCCCAGCCTCGTCGTCGACGATCCCAAGGCCGGCGTCCCCCGTCGCTAAATTTGCCATTCTGCGGTAACACCATCAACCGCCAAGCTGGCTTTACATTGATGTTGTTACTTGCCCAGTTGAATGATAAATGTTGCTATAAAATGGTGTTTACGTTTCAAAGGAATCAGGATTGCAACTATTATAATACAATTTCACTCTAGCTAATTTTTTTGGGCGTGTACATTTTTGTCTTCTTTTTGTTACTGAAATGTTTATGAGATGGACAGGGGAAATTTGAATGCGGTCAATCATATTAATTGACAAGTCTTGATTTGTCCTCTAGCGTGTGAGGGGAGAAGCATCAGGGATGACTCCGCCTCCCCTCCATTCTCTCCTCTCCTCTGGCGATCTCTCGCCAACTGCCTCTGCACAGCTTATGTCCGTGTTATGACGAGCTGTCGACATTTCAAGAGTAGATTTAATATCGATTGGCGATCATCACGTAGCTGATTATGGGAGTCATTCCATTGTTTACCGGGTTATTGTTCGCTTCCGTTCGACTTGATCTCACACCAACGAAATTGGATGGAAATCCACTCCATCTCCTCTCTCCTTCTCGAAATCTCACTCTATCACTGGTTGGCGGCAAAGCACAGGTAAAATACTTATTTCTAGTTTTCATCTTCCTGTGATTACGGTAGTCTTCGAAGTGTGAATGGCTTTTTCAGACAGCAGACTCGATACCAGTGGCGAGTCTGGAGGAGGGGGAGACGTTATCGTTGACAATTCGATGCGTAACTCCCTCCACCCTTCAGATAGCCACTTCTGAATCGGCTACCGTAATCCAGAGTGCTGCACTGTGCAGTTCCGCCGAATGTGGGTCGATCTATTTCGTGTGATCTTTGATCTTTTTATTTGTTCTCGGGGCATCTGGTTGAAGGAATCAACTGGTGGGTGTGATCATGAAAGTTTTGAGTGCAGATGTGTGGGGATTGTTTCGGCCTGTGGTTACTGTAGTTGTATTGTCTTTTCGAAAATGAGTTTACGGCAAGTGTTGAAGTTCTCCTTAGAAAGAGAAGTTTAGGGAACGCCCCACAGTGTGTAAGCCCCTCCTCTTGCTGAGAGGGAGTAGTTGAAAGACAATACCAGAAGGGGAAAGGAAGGAAGAGAAAAGGGCGATATGGAAAGAGGAGAGAGATGAAGGAGGGAGGTGTATCACTGACTTGGTCGAACTTTCATTCAGGTTTAGGGATACTTTGTAATCTCAAGAACCTTCCCGATGGTATGATTTCCATGCCTTTCTGAACATCGATTCATCAAAGTAACATACCAGTACAATGCATCCCAGATAGCAGAGGTTGTTCCGGAAACGTTCACGTTGTTTAGCAATAAATCAAAAGGGAGGGAGCACTATACAAAGTGTGGATAGGTCATTAGGGTCTCTCCCTCTCCTTCCTCCTTCCTCACTCTGTTGTCTGGCCAGTGTGTGTGACACATTGATAAATCACCTCTTGACTCTGATCACTCGAGGGGGGAAGGGAGCAGTGAACAGGCATGGGGAGGAATAGCCAAGAGGAGAAAATCTAAGATCTAGTATTCGAAAATACCTAAATGGAAGGGCTACATTGTGAATGTGTCTCATAATCTGTAGATGGCTTCCCTGAAGAAAAAAACTGTTAACGGCAGAGGTGGCGAAGGAAAGAAAGGGTCTTGATGTTAGCTACTGCTCAAAGATAAGTTTACAAAGTCATACAGATCAGGGTTTCTGATTCCACAAACGTACATCTCACCACTACTAGTAGTATGCTTCTTGACTCTATCGGAGTAACGAGATTGCATTCCCACCCTCATTGCTTCCCTTGGGACCATTGCCTGTCTGGTCTAACTATCTCTGGTCTCTCTTCATCCTGCCCTCTCTCTCATCTTCACGATTCACACTTCCGTTACTCATTCATCTCTGTTATTTCTCCTGCGAGAGTAACATCTGTTCGAGAGTAATTCTATCCCCACGCGCGCCCATTTCTCAGGAATTTGCACTAATTATTGTCTGGAGACAGCCCAGAGTCTCCTTATTTCACACACTATCTCACTGGGTCTTCTTTGGTTTTTGACGTCTACTTATCATTCTAACCCAACATCCCTCTCATATTCAGAGATGTGAGATGCGTGGGCCAAAAACATGTACGTTCCATCTCGCTTTGCCTCATCAGGCGATAGATCAAAGTCGATTGGCTAGTCCAGACGTAATAGCCAGGGTGTATATCAAATCGCGCAATTCCATCGCTCATCACCTCTTTCCTTCTACTCTCTCGATGATGGATGAGTGAAGGGAGTGGATTCTGATCAGATGGATGAGAGATCACGTGATTGTGAGAGATTCCAGAGTACGAGAGAGTGTGCGGAAGTGAGAGAGTGCGGCAAGTGCGACAGAGAAGCAGAGAACAACGAGAGAGTATGTGAAATCGAGAGAGGATCATGTTTCAGGGGACTAATTTTCACAACGATTTAGAGGGAGTTTGTTTTTCTTCCGGTTTGACCACTACCACTACTGCGGAGTTGGATGATGGATTGGGTGTGAGAGAATGAAGGGAAATGAAGGTTGTTGGGCCATTCCATGAGGTTGGAGGATCTATCTACGATTACGTTAGGAGCGTTGAAAATATTGATTGTTTTATTTGCACCTTCATTTTAAATCCATCATTGTCGACACATTGAAGCATGTATGAAACTCTTCCGAACTTCCATTAAAGGAAGAGGTTATGGGCGAATGGATAAGAATGGATGAGGAAAGAATTCATAAATTCCTGTAGATCATTAAATAGATCACGCTCTTCTTCGCGCGTAAAGCGCAATCAATCATTGCCGAGTTGAGTTCAGTGTGGAGAAATGGGATGAATGGAGGGAGAGGGAGAGGGAAGGCGTAATCGAGGGAAGAGAGAGGGAAGAACATCGGGAGGCAAGTGCGAATTGGCCAGGATTCTCAATCATCTGCAGTAATAATGAATTCATGAATTCTTCCGTAGCTTGACTAATCCGACACGGACAACTGTAGCAGATTCGGATACTAGGTGTTGCCCGGAGATATGAAAGAACCGTCTGGAAATTGATGAATTTGAATGGAGTCGGCTCTCGACACGAAACCCTGCTTACGGTAGTCATTGCAGCCCTATACGTCGATGAAGACGCTCTATTCGGCTGCGTGTCCAATGTCTACCAGGGACAAGTACTACTCATGCAGAGATTGTGCAGGTGAGAGCATGTACTGTATGCTGCTGAAAGCACTTACATAACACACAGTGTCTGATAAAAGAACATGTTGAAAAGATGTAGGAGATGTATCGGCACGAATAATAACATCTATTTAGTACTACTTATCTTCCCATATCGCATTCAACATCATTCCTCATCAGACCTGACTGTGAATGCAATCTGAAACATACTCAATCTCATTATTCTCTGAAACTATCTCCGAATGCGCGTGAAACAAATCTGCTCCGAATATTACTTTCTTGCCAATGTTTTGCTCATCGACGTCTTTCTTGATTTACCAGCAGCAATCTTTACTTAATTCTTGTCTAACGCCTCATCCGAACAATCCGTATCATTTGCCTGCTCATTATCATGCTTCAGCGTTCTTCTCTCGTGATCTCATCTTTCAGGATGGGAGTAAACTCAGTCTCTCTAATTTATGGGCCCACTTAACTCCTCACTTTTTGTCTCGTTCCTTCAGCAGTGAACAAGTGTTTCTCCTCTATTTTTCTTCTGTTTCTCTCCTTCCGCATGATATCTTGTAGGTCAGACATTCCTAGATACATTGGAGAATGAAGAGAGACCGATCCACCCTCTTCCCTCCGTCGATTGTGTATTTTGGGAGAAACAGGGGGTCTTGTGAAGTCATGAGCGACTGGTGAGAGGGATTTTTAGTGCGTGACTGATGTTGAAATCTAGAATGTCTATTCAATCAACTTTCCATGACACGGCTGCTCCGGGATATGTGAAGGAGTGCTAACTATCGTGTCGGTCATTCGAGGATGTTGCACAGATGGCATCGCTACCCGTAAAATGGTTATGACTTGTAGTAGAGGATCAGTGCAGATGTGTTGGCCCTTAGTGAAGAACTCTTTTACAACTTCCTCCTCTTGATCCCGAGCGAATTCTCGCGAGGCCAGTTAAATTTCGAAATCGGAGGGGCTTGAAAGTTCGCTGCTCCAGTGTCAATTTGTGTAAACTGTGCGGGGGATTAGTGAGCGGCCGAGACAAAGGAGAAACTTTAAAATGGGAGGGAAATTGGTAGATCAAAGCCACGATCAAAGAGATGAATAGATGAAAACCGCAGCGATAAATAGTGGGAAACTGAAGATGAAAAGCAGATTGAGCGAACAAAGGAATGATTGAGGATGAATGGAGGAAATAATCGAGCTTCCAGCTGCAGTAAATATTCCTTCATGATCCACGAGCATTATGATCTCACAATCAGATCAGTAGGAAACAAAAGACTTTTGAGTAAATAGGTCATACGAGTCTATTTCTTTCGTTGTCTTTGCTTAGAAGATTTTCAACAATTAATCAAGATCGACAACATACATAACTGTTATTTATAAATCTTCCTTCAGTAACGTTGCTCCAACCGAAACATCAACGTCTCGGGGCGAAGAGACTACAACGGATTCAGAAGAGAGCGAGAGTAGTAGCCGACAACCTGTCTATGTCGCTGAAGCATTGGAGGTATCGGAATTTGGTCGAAAACAGCTCTCTTTGCTAATCGGTAAATCGAGGGAACGCATAAATCGAGGGAACGAGGGAAACTATTAAATCGTTCCAGGTGAACGAGGGTGGCTCAGTTCCTCTCCAATGGAGAAATGTCTATGTCTTTACTGATCACGATGGACGACTAAACGTCAGCAACAAGGACGTCGCTTTCTCGGTTAGATCAGATTACACAGAATCCCAAAATGAATGCATGAACGAGGATAGTCGTGCTAAATTTCTTCACATTTCTTCAGTGCCTAGTTAGGTTACGCACTTTAGATTTCGATCGAATGCTCATGGTTTCGGATATTCTTTAAAAACTAAAAATAGGATAATATCGAAGCAGAAATAGGTCGACAAAGGTCGGTAAATATTGAGCACAATCTTCAGCTCCTCGACGGTCCCCTTCACGGCGTGTTACTGCTACACGATCGACCCACGGCATCCTTCACGTGAGTGTAGAAGGGGGATTATCATATCCTATTCAGTGGTTCCGGCTTTTATCATTATTCCGCTATTTCTGATTGGAGATGAACTAATGAGTGGTGTATGCCGGAGGATCTTGTCCTATTTGTTGGCTTCGGTTTCCTCTCTCTAATCAACTCCTCTCAAATCAATGTAACGATGCAATCTGAAGCAAACGAGCAACAATACATTTGAACAGGCACTGATTGGAAGTCATTTGTAATTGCGCCAAAACAAATGAATAAAAGTTACTGAACAACAACTTTTGCATCTTGATGATTCTCGAGTTGTTCAAATGAATCAACGAATCAGATGAATGGGAAGTTTACAGATACGCTGATCTCCTTGCTCGTTCTTTGATCTACCGACACGATGGCAGTGAGAGTACCACGGATACCATACAGTTTCAGGTCAGAGATCAAAGATTAATCTTGGGCCAGAGAGCTTTCTGACATGTACCATGACACGTGAAAAGCAAGGGCTTGGGGAAGAGAAACGAGATTATATCAACGATCAAATCACAGGTGGAATTTCCTCCCTCCGTTCGCTCCTTTCCATGGCTCGAGTCGACGACGTACACATTGGATGTGAAGGTGGGGATGGTGTTTAGAGATCAAAGATCAGCTCTCTTATCCTCCAGATCAATCCAGTAAACGACGCGCCCGAATTGACAGTAGAGAGGGGACGGGAGAGTGTACAAATCGCAAGTAAAGGAAGGTTCGTGGAAGGAATCGTAATGGATTTGTTTCGTCCATTTTTCTCAAGTGATGTGATTCCCATTATTGGATAGGTTTCACTATTTGTTCTTGAGAACATTGCGGAATGATCGGACGATCAGATTGACAAGCGAAGTTCAAAATAATTAATAAATTTCCAGACGAGTGCTGAGCACGTCGTTGCTGCGCTTGTCCGATGTTGATTCGTCCCCGGAAGAGGTAAAGATGTCAACTTACAAGTGCAGCAAGAACTCACACTTCTCCTTTATTTTTTGCATTCTAAAGTTCTAAAAGTTAAAGTTAAAGTTGCATGAAGACTTGTTGATAACGGTGGTCTGACAGTATCAAAAATAAGAGACCAAAGATAAAATCCTCCTCAGGTCCGTCTACTCGTGGTTTCCTACGCTGGCGTTCGTATCTCCGTTAACAACAAAACGGTCGAGGAATTCACCCAGAGACAGTTGATCAATGGAGAGGTGCAATGACCATTCTCATAATGAATAATTGGGAAACTGCGTATTCAACACAATAGAGCATGAATTAACCTGAAATATATAAAAAAAACACTAAACAAACATAATCATCAAGACGTACATTGAAGGTATGGCTGGTCGACGACGGTTCAGCTACTAAAAATGAACTGAAGTTAGTGGCCAAGGACAGAGAGAAGAGGAGTCAAGTGGCCACACTGCAGGTTTTGATCTTTGATCTTTTAACGGAACTATGATGCTCAGAATAAGTATTGTCCCTCTTGTTCATCGTCCCTATCTTGGAAACGACAAGAATGCGTTGAGTTTCACGCGCGCATCAAATGAGAGGGAATGCGTCGAATGCAATGATATTGCAACCTCGAGTAAAATACCGAATCCTTTCAGATAACTTCCATCCCCGTTGACGTCCGTCTTCGTCACAACACGGGTGTACGACTGCTCCATCATGAATCGACCGTGATCACCAACCGGTCAGATTGATCTTTGATCTTTAGCGGCAGTTCTAGTGCCTCAACGAATATCGACACTTACTACTACCAAGCATCTCCTTTGTATGCAAGGGACAGAGAGAAGAAGTTACTATCGATTACAGTAATCTCTCCTTTATCTCCACCCCTCCCTCGTCTCCTCTTCTCTTCACCGTTGTTGATTTACCTGATGAGGGCGTGCTCGAGTGCGGAGGAAAGGTTTGATCTTTGTAGTCTGTGGTCTGATCTTTGATCTCAGGGCGGTCACTTCTCGCTGTGCAGTACGTTCGGGCAGGCCTCGGTCGATGAGGGATTGATACGGTAGGGTTACGGTAGCCGATTTTTGTGCAGATGGTGGTGTGCAGTAGGGTTACGATAGCCGACCGGTTGCAGATATCGACACACAGGCGAATCGCGGCCGGCTGCAGACTCGTTCAGCTTCCAGGTCCGAGAGATCAAGGATCATTTTTCGCTTCTTACATTCTGCTTCACAATTTCTCATGTGTTTCACATCGCTCATGCCAGCCTTGTCTGGTCGTTACTTAACAGACGAAATCTCCATCAAAAATACAACAAAAGCAGTAATTCAGGTGCAATCGGGCGATTTCGTCAGTCAGATTCACACCTTCCGGATTTTGTTCACGCCCATGAACGTCAAGGTTTGATCTTTGATCTTTGGCCTGTTGCTGATCTCAAAGATCAAATCTTCAGGTGTTCAATCGAGAAGTATTCATGCTGAATGCGACCAATCAACGGACGATCACTCGAGAATCACTCTTCGCATGGACCTTTCCAAAGGCATTCCCCGTCGATGAGGTTGATCTTTGATCTCTGATCCCTAGATTGATCTTTGATCTCTCAGCTGGTCTACCACATCGTCGAGCCGCCGAAGTTTGGTATTCTCTCACGGAGAGTGGGAGAGAAGCAGAGGAGGATGGGTGTGTCGTCGAATTTCACGCAGAAGGTCAGATTATTTTCATCATTTTTTTCCAACCGAAGATTCAAAAAGAACTCTAATCGATGATTCGCTGTACACAAGTGAAAACAGAATGTATAAAAATAGAAGGAACAGATAAGAACTGAAGAGAAAAAAGTTTTCAGGACATCGACGATTCCCTCATCTCCTATCGTCTTCACATGCTTCAATTCTCCATCGTCAACGATTATCTCCTCTTCCGAGTCGTAACTCCATCGTTGTCGTCTGAAGTGAGAATCAGATACCTAATCTAACCCAACCGACTACGTCATCTTCTCATAATCTCGTTCTGATTAAAAAAATAGCAGTACACCTGAGTCCGTCTCGACTTTCGGAATGGAGTATCTAGAAAGCAAGAAAGTCAGAATCAGATGCGTTTTTGCAGCTTGTTTCCTGAATCGACGTCACACAAAAGATCCTATAGATAGAGTCGCCGAATTGGCTCTTTAGTGGGAAAGCACGCATATCAACAATGACCTACCGTACCTTGTCAGGAACTTCGCTTCGAGATCATTATCGTTCCCTCTCCTACTTCGATTCAATTGACGAATAGGACGATCGTCGTCGATGAGGGAGGACAAGCCACGGTTTGATATTATTTTATTTATTTCTATCTAACATCGAATCGATTAATGAGATCAGCACCGATATTGCCATCTAACCATTATGATAGGGCAAGTGACTTGAAGTGACGATTTGATATTTTTTCCAACGGGAATCGCGAAACCATTGAACGGATGAGCGCTGAGACGTTCTTGTCGTAGTGATGAAACATAATGGGAATGCATTCAATCGAATCAAGTTGTAACGCGGTCAAAGGACAATGCATTTTGCAGAGTCAAAAACCACGATGGATTTTTAATGTCATGGGTTTGCGGATTTTAATCACTGACAGATCACGAACGACTTCCTCTCCCTCACAACTGCTGATGAGCGGAACTTCGTTTTCGTCGTTGGAGCTGCGCCGGGGCATGGTTAGTTTACCTTTATTTTTGTTTTTTACACGTTACAGTGTTATCGTATCAGCCTGTTGCAAGGACGATGATTTTTATTCGAATACGATCAGAGAGAAGCACTGAGGATCGTTCATTCGTTTATTCGAGTGGTGAAACATACTTCGATCTATTCAGGCGAGTTCCGCATTCACAGCGAGCGAGGTAATCGAACGCTGAGAGCAGGGGACAATTTCACGACGACTATGATTGTGGAGAAGAGGCGAGTCTTTGACAGTTCCAACGCATTGTCCTGGTCCTCAAAACATAATCCCATGTATTCCTCGCTCGAGTGCAGTATACTTTAAACAGAAGTTCTTTAATATTGCAGCCAATCAGCTCTTGCAGAGTGTACTACGCTCACAATGGCGATGAGAATCGGGCAGATCGAGCATATATCGTGGCCGAAAGTGCGAACAAGAAGGGAACGAGGTACGGTAGGATAGGATTGATTACTGTATCAACTCTATACAGTATCACTTCAACTCGATAACCGATACTATTGACGGCAATGTCGATAACGGTAGCCGATCTAAAGAAACTTCCTTTCAGATTTCCCTTCTGGCTTTCTTTCTCCGTCATCATGCATAACGATAACGCCCCGAAACTTCACGGAAGCAGCGTTATTTATGTAATTTTTTAAAAGTATATTATCATTTTTTTTCTGGGCTCGACATCACTATTGGTTAGCTTTGCATACACTATTTCTGTATGGGCACAGCATTCCAAATAGATAGAAAACGGAAATAGAGAGCGCACACCATGGTGTGATAGCCCACCGTAACTCCTAAAAATCCGGCAAGAGAAAGTAAACCTGAAACTCCCCCTAAACCTGAAACTTACCTTTGAGCCATGACGGCTGTGCCCACCGATCCTAGAATCGCCTACCAGTTCGTGGGATTCTTCCCGCTCTCACAATGCAAATGGAGCGTCGAGGGCGTCCTCCAGCCTACCGTACTCCCAATTTGTCTCTCAGAATTGTCGCGTCAGGAGAAAAGAATTCACGATTTGTGGGAAATAGCAGAAAGTTTCGTTTTCACACCATTTCCCAGCCAAAGGAATGCTGTGTGGGGTGTGAAACTGATTTCTCCCCACTTCCGCATTTCCTTCTAACCTATCGTCACAATGCGGAATTCTAAAATTTGAAAAAAGGAAGATATAGGAAGATATACCTATAGATATAAAGTAAGAGGTGCACTTAGTTATCCTCCATCTCAGGTAATGGAGAAAGGCGAACGAATTCTTCGTCGTTCTCTACTCGATTGGAGTGATGAAGATCTCGATGGAGGACAGTTGACATTCCATTTCGAGTATGTTTGATCGACCTTGACTAGTGTTTCGCAACTTTGACCCAGTGTGTGAAAATAAGGGGCGAAACTCTAATCCTTATTCCATCGTGCTTCAGTGCTCTCTCGAAAGACGCAGCTCTGCTCTCGTCCATCTCTCCCCATCTACCAGTGAAAACTTTCGATCAGGTGAAGAAGGGAGGGCTGACTAATGAATAAAATGATTGAAAGCTCGCTCATTAATTTTGTCAATGCAGGAAGAACTGGACAAGGGTCATCTCATGATTCGTCATCTCGGATTGAAGAACAATTCGACACTCAAGTGAGTTCCCTCCTGTCTATTCATCAACAAATCCCCTCCTCCAGATATACGGTGTCCGATGGATCCCACGGCGTTCCTGGAGAGGTCACCGTCATTGCTTCTGCTCCCTTCGCAAGAGTGTTGCACTCGCAGGTCAGTGAGATTTCTCCCTCTTCTTTAGAAAGAAGCGGATAGATTCAGTAGACTAGACAGCGAAGACGAGGAAACATTGTTGTTGTTAGCCATGATGTTCATTTCAATATTTGCTGCACTATCCAAATGGCATATTTTCAGGTGGAATACTGCTGCTCGGAGAGCGATCGGCAGGAGATACGTAAGAACTTTCATTTCATTTTATTTTTGTGTTCAATGACATAATCATTGCAGCCATCCCAAAAGAGAACCTAACCATCGCCACCAACTACGATCTTTCCTCTTCCTCGATCGTCTATCTCACTGATTCCATCCATTTCTTCTTGCGAGAGCACCATGGACGGAAACCTGTGAAGAGATTCACGCAGAAGGTTGGATGGGTTGGGGGTTTTCCTGCCATTTGTCAAGCGAGCATTGGACACACCAGTCATCACATCAGATGAACGCGCTGTGAAGCATATTCGAACTTTAGAACTTCGAACATATTCGAACTTGATATATGCGAAATTTAGGGTATATAGAAGCGATGCGAGCGAACAAATGGAAACATTCCTAATCAATGGTTGAAGGACGTTGACGATGGTCTTCTGATGTACGTCCTTCACGGCGAGAAGGGAGAGGAATTGGAGGCGACCGTCGGAGAATTTGCAACGTTGAGGGTTCATGTGAGTTGGTTGAAGACGAAACAGGACAATCGTCTCTTCATTTCGTGATATCGTTCATAGTGATTCGACCGTACGTATTCCAGTTGGCCCTACGCGCAAGATCTCCCGGTGCTTCCCTTGAATTACGTCGATCCACTCCACTCATTCTGTCCACGAGGTATCGAAGTGGCAAATGATGTATTGCAAAGTTTGAAGGGGATGAAAAATAGAATCAAGCAGCATAGCGGAGCAATTCATGTGCTCGTGAAGCATGTTCATTTTTAGATTTCGAAAATGATTTTTGATTCACTCATCGAATGTGTTTCACAAGATTTACTAATACCCGAAATACCAATGGGACTAATATGAGTGCTACATCGTCCGCCAATGACAAAATAATTTGTTTTAAGAAGTGAACTTTGATCTCTCTTCTATCAGATCCGCTGCTCTCATAGACGACACGCATCTCTCGCAGTCTGATGCTGGAAGGACGCCAGGTTGGTTTACGATTGGCTAGATCGGTTTACGATTTACGATTGGCTACGACACTTTTCTTCTCGTCGCAAGTGTCATCATTGTCTCAAGGGAGGTTCATAACCATAAGATGTTCCTTGCAGACGAGAAACTTCTCTTTGTCGTTCTTCGACCTCCTGTGGAAGGAGCAATCGTGCTGGATAGAGGTGAGAATCTGGTTATGAGAACTGACATTCAGCTGCAAGAGCGATTCCGTTTTCTCCGCATGCTTCTTGTAAATTTTAGAAACAGAAAAGCGTTGCCGCGTGACTATCTAGTAAACGTCGTTGTATGGACTACACAGTTATGAGCTACAAAATGAATTCAGCCTCGAAAGACGATCCCTCGCCCGCCTCAATCAACGCCGCAGTCTTCTCACAGGCGGATGTCCTTGCAGGTATCGATATGTAATGTAACCAAGCACACTGTTCCTCAGGTCGTGTCCAATACATCCACTCTTCCTCTTCTCCTGGAAAGGACTCGTTCGACTTCAATATATCATCTCCGTTGATGATGAGAGGCCCCTACACCTTCTATGTGGAGATATTCGAGCATCATGTGGGTAATTTGTGATGCGACACAAACAAATGAATTCACTAGCTTCACATTCAATATCCGAGCAAGCATTTTTTCTGCATTTGCGATTCTGTGTAATCGTGTAAATCAATGACAAAAACACATAAATTAATCATGAACACAGTAATCATTCTCAGATCTCCCTCTCTCCCTCCACACCAGTCATCGTGACTGCAGGCGCGGCCTCTGTGATTGCACCCTCTCATCTCACCGTAACCTCATCGTCGCCCGATTATAGTATACGGTAAGGGTACGGTAGATGATTACGGTGCAGACCAATAATAATAAGATGGGCGTAAAGTACAATTGGTTACGGTATCGAGATACTGTAGCAGCAGATGTAAATCGATCGTTCCAGGATCGAATCTGGCCCTCGCGTTGGCTTCATCGTACGAGACACCTGGAATCTGGGCAATATCTCGAGTATTGGTGAGAGATGCATTTTTCATTGCGATACGTCTGAAGAAGCAGCTGTGTTTCGCACATAATAGTTACTTAGGCTTCGAATGATTTAAGAGACCGGATCGGTAAAAACGGAATACCCCCCGGACACGGCGCCCCTTTTCTTCCAAATCCTTTTGATATTGGTATGGTAGGAGGGTCTAGTCCTCACATTGCCAAAACCACCGAGGATTTTTGGTTCACGCTGATACGGTAGGAGAAATATCCAAATACACCATAAATGGTCAAAAATCAATAATTAAAAAACGTGAAAAGCTATACTTATTTTTTCATGCCCATTATTTTAGAGGTGCCCAGGGGCGCAAAAATGGATATTTAGATTGACTCCTGATCGTTTCCTATAAACCGAGTTGAACTAATTTTTTTGTATTTCGACAATTGTAGGCCTTATTTCCAACAGGAGCCAAAGGTAACCTAGGTGCGCGCTGAAGCCCCCTGGGGGTTGCATCTGAATTTACTACCACTGGACCGATCCAGTCTTTCCAATTTGATTTTTGGCTCCGCAAAGGTGCGAAACCTCATTACTGGTTTCTATGTATGAGCGATTACGCTGTTCTTTTTGGGAACATTGACCAACAAATCATTCATATAGTGATTCTATCCCATCTAGAGAATAATCAATACCATAGGAGTCGAATCCGCGACAACGACTTTTTTGACCCATGACCCGGGGTTCATGGCTCAAAAGTGATCCATGACCATGAACCCGGGGTCATGGTCCGAAATGGACCGAAAAAGTCATGATGGAGGAATATCAAATACTACACACCAATACACGCTACAGTAACCACATAATATACTGTGCCCCGAAATTCCGTATTCTGACAGGCGTGGGCTGAGAAAGATGTTTTTTTGCAGAATTTCTCACTAAAAAATCATTTCTCAGCCCCACTCCTGTCAGAATACGGTATTTCGGGGCACATTATATTATGTGGTTACTCTAGCGTATATTGGTGTGTTGTATTTGATATTCCTCCATCATGACTTTTTCGGTCCAATTCAGACCATGACCCGGGGTTCATGGTCATGGATCACTTTTGAGGCATGAACCCCGGGTCATGGTCGAAAAAAATGACTATTGCAGAATCGACTCTTCTGGTACTGACTATTCTCTAGATGGGGGTAGAATCACTATTTGAATGATTTGTTGATCAATGCTTCCAAAAAGAATAGCGAAATCACGCATAAGTAGAAACCAGAAATGCGGTTTCGCACCTTTACGAAGCCAAAAATCAAATTGGAAAGACTGGATCGGTCCAGCAGTAGTAAATTCAGATACACCCCCCAGGGGTCTCAAGCGCGCACCTAGGTTACCTTTGGCTCCTGTTGGAAATAAGGCATACAATTGTCAAAATACTAAAAATTTAGTTCAACTCGGTTTATAGGAAACGATCAGGAGTCAATCTAAATATCCTTTTTTGTACCCCTGGGCACCTCTAAAATAATGGGCATGAAAAAATAAGTATAGCTTATCACGTTTTTTAATTATTAATTTTTGACTATTTAACGTGTATTAGGATATTTCTCCTACCGTATCAGCGTGAACCAAAAATCCTCGGTGATTTTGGCAATGTGAGGACTAGACCCTCCTACCATACTAATATCAAAAGGATTTGAAAGAAAAAGGGGCGCCGTGTCCGGGGGGTGGGTGAATTTGCTTCAGTTTTACCGAGCCGGTCTCTTAATTTTCTGTTGTCCCAGGAATTCCGACTGTAAAAATATCAATAACATTCCCATCGCAGATTCATTCACCTCCGCTGACATCGCTTCTCGTCGGATTCTCGTTGTGGCGCCACGACAATTGCACAATTCCACTTCGGGTAATAATATTTCATTCTCCTAATCGCCATCTCTTCTGCAATATTGCGTCACAAGAACATTCCGTTGCTCTATCTCTCCCCTGGCCTTCTGACTCAACTAAACTCATGGGATTTCCAGATTCGATCTCTCTCGTGGCTTGTCTCATCGACGGTTCTGTCTGCACGAATACTGCATCGTTGCAGATAAGATACGTGAAGAGAAATGTTCATGGTATGGATCTAATTCCCCCCGTCCATCGGTTGTGTTCTGATTGTGAGAGGCCACTAATGTTCAGGCTTAGCGAAAAAGGTTAGTGCTCCTTTTCAGCCCCTCAAGTCGTCCGCAACGAGGTCCTTCGAGTGCTCAATGCGCCCTCTTCCATCATCACGGACGTCCATCTGATGGCAGAAGTGAGAAGTTGATCTTTGATCTCTGGGAGTTAAAAAGGATTCCTGGTGATCTTTGATCTTTCGAGGCGAGAAGTTGTAGGAAGTAGCGAGGCAAAAAGGGCAAAAGATATTGCCAACTGCAGGAATCGAACCTGCGATCTTCGCTTTACGAGAGCGACGCTTTGCCTCTAAGCCAAGCTGGCACGCACGAATCTCAAAATAGAAGGCGCCATGAATGGAAAACAACGTTGTTGACGCATTCCGTTTCGGCTCCCTTTGGAATACTGTATGTTCAGCGAGTGAGCAAGTGCCAATTCCTCCGAATACCTCTAGAATTCTCGAAACTTCTGGATCCTGGAGAATTGGGAGAGAGTCTGGGCCAATTCTTGGCAAGCGCAGAGACGAGATTAGGAAGCGTGTTCTTTTCTCCTGAGAATCCAACCCAATTCCTTCCTATTCAGGATGCCGATACGCCACCTGACCAGATCGTCTATCTGATCAGCCCGCCCAGTGCTGGAATTGTTGCCAAGGTTCGGACTTGGAATCCTTTCTTCTAGAAATATGTCGAATCACAAAGCTTTACTCAATTGCAATTTACTTCCAGACAACGGACCCCTCCACTCCCATCCATCAGTTCACTCAAACTCAAATCGATGAGAACTCAATCGCTTTCTTCCGACGACCGAGTAAAAATGGTTTAATTTACTCTTATTTTTAATTATTAAAAATAATTGTAATTTGCAGATGCGAGCGGTTCGGGAGGTTTCTCATTCCTCGTCTCTGATGGAGTACATCAAGTAAATTATTATTCTCATAATTCGCATGTAATTGATGTTGATTGAGAGCCGAAAGATAAAAGAGACTCTCAAAAGTATTCTTTGTACACGTGAAAATAGGTGTCATGCAGTGCACTTCTACAAATATTTTCCCGCTAATTCTCCCCATTGTCAGGTCGGTCCGGAGTGGTTCTCCATCGAGGCGCGTTCTCGGTTCTCTGCTGCTCTCGAGGCAAATTCGAGACTGTCCACTGCACCTCGATCGACTGCAGTGATCACAATTGATGTGATGAGAGCGAATATTGGAGATGTTAGTGACGTCATCTTATCTGTAAATCAAGACAAATTGCGGACTGGGGTAGATCACTTCCAGGAGATCAGATCAGCGTACTTGGCCGATGATTATAATGAATGAACCCCATGATAATCGATTATCAGGCCCGTCCGGACGAGATCTTCTTCACAGTCGTTCGTCCACCGAAGAACGGACGGATTATAGTAGCTGGGAAGCCGTCCTATCGATTCAGACAAAGCGATGTTAGTCGAATTCTTCTCCGTGTTCTTGAGAGTATTCTCGTTGTATCACTATTTTATTCCCTGTGTCCCCTGAGCAAAGTGGAATATAAAAAGAATATTGCAGATCAATCGCAAACTGGTGGTCTACTCCTCAGTGAACTCTTCCCTTCAATCCGAATGGACGGCCAAAGATTCGTTTACGTTCACCCTCTCGCTCAATGGAAGTTCCAATGCTGTTGAGGCATCGCATCGGTAAGATTGCCGACATTCATTTCTCAGACTGAAGTATTCGTCCCTTTATCTTGATGTCTCAATGTCAGGAATACAATCCGATTGAAAACAATTCCTTTCCAGATTCCGCATTTCATCCTCCTACGCGTCCCTTTCACCGGACGCGCTCTCGGAATACGTTGCCATCGGGCCTGTTGTCGTATCGAAAGGTGATCTTTGATCTTTCAACTGGAGTTGATCTTTGATCATTGCAGGAGGCTCGATCGCCCTCAATACCTCTCACATTAATTTGTCTGGTCTGGCTAAGGCACTGGGTGACGCATCTCTCGTTATTGAGGCAAGTGAAAGTGAGAGTAGGTCAAAGAGATACCAATCGCTGCCTAGAGCAATGCAATAGAAGAAGCTTGATCCTTATGAGAGAAAGAAGAGAGAGAGACGCTACTATGGGAAATGAGACCCTCCTCTCAACCGCGTTCGTGGTGTAATGGTCAGCATGGATGCCTTCCAAGCATTCGACGGGGGTTCGATTCCCCCCGAACGCAGAAATGTTTTGCTCATTTTTTGAATCCGATGATGTATTGAAGCGTGCCTGGAACGTGATTTCAAGCTACTTTTTTGAAACTGATGGTTCTTCAGGTAGCACGAAAGCCTCGATACGGAGATGTGGAGACTAGCGATCCTCATCGAACAAATGTGACTTGGAGTGAATTCGAGAAGGGATCTCCGCTGGTCCTCAGACACTCGGTATGAATATCAGAAAAATATTCGCAAAACTGTGTGAAATCAGTGCAAAATGACAGTTGTTTGCACACAATGCAACGATGAGTCATCGCCATGGCGTTTTCTCTCACATATCTGTGGCCGGCTGTCGAGAGTGTGCGTCGGGGGCATAGCTCAGGGGTAGAGCGCGCGCTTCGCATGCGCGAGGTCTGGGGTTCGATTCCCCATGCCTCCATGACTTTTTGCTTTTCATTCGAGTGATTTTGCAAGTGGCAATAGAAGCTGTGCACAAAAGTGAAACAAACGACTGACGAAATGACTGTTCTCTTTGCCAGGGCGAAGGCGGAAAGGACGACGATGTAGTCTTCTTCGTGCAACCAGAGGCAATCCCGACGAGAAGAACCAATCGATTGAGGGTTACCGTACCCATAAGGATCGTACCCATCAGGGATGCCTTAGTGCTGGTGAGTATGGAACAACGATGATAAAATGATTGTTTGGAATGAAAGATTGGACAGAAAACTGTGAAGATGAACAAGTCATTTATCGCGATGAATGACGAGTACAATGAATTCAGATAGAACTGCAATGACGATTCGTAGATTGATTGACAGCTGAAATCAATCGATTCTTTCCAGGTAACTCGATTCACTCCATCCATCAACATTGTCTCCGGGGGAGTCACAACGATGACGTCATCTCAATTCACTGCTGTTCATCCTCACGTTCCTCCCCAATCGATACTCTACGAGTTGATTCAGGTGGTTGTTGTTGACGTGAACTATCTTCAACACTTCTGAATCTAAATAGTCCAGACAATAAATTATTGTTCAGGCTCCACGCCAAAAGCTGTCACTGCGAGTGGACGGTCGTGTGAAGGCATCCTTCTCGCAGGAAGAGGTAAGTAAAAACGGGCAAAAAGATTCTCTCTGGCCGGGAATTGAACCCGGGTCTCGCACGTGACAGGCGCGGATACTAACCACTATACTACCAGAGATGTGAGGTCGTTGGCTCAAAAAAGAGTGAAGAACCTCTTATCGTCTGGGGATACCATTGCGCATGATTGTTCACGGCTGGCTTGCGAAACAAAGGAATAATTCATTTCAGTTGAATCGTGGTGTGGTGGCTGTCTGGCACACTGCGACTCCGGCCTCTCTTATCTCGGATACATTCGTGTTCTCAATCGAGGGACACACGAGAGCTCTCATCGTGAGTTTCATTCATTACTCGAATCGCGTGTTCTAAAGCCAATGGTCCAGTGAACCCAACCGCAGGTGCGAGTTCGCCCAATGGAGTTGAGCATGGAGAACCACACCCGTATCGACTACCCACAGGGAAGAACCTATGTCGTACTCAATGAGTGAGATCTACACCGTATTCTGAAGCTACCGTTCCCTTCAGGACGCATCTCGGCGCGTATTCGTCAGGCGATCGAAAGGGAATCCACTACCGTATCGTGACTCCACCTGAGAATGGAACATTCTATTGGGTTGCGGGAGAGAAGGAAGCGAAACAGTAAGTTCACTAAAGCTTCTGCCGCATTGAAATACGCTTCTTGACCTCTGACAGTATGCTTTCCTGCACTTTCTTCAGAAGTAGAGATTCTTTATTTGAACATCGATAAACGAATCATGAAGACGTATTGAAGACGACGTCCTTTCAGATTCACTCAAGCAGACATCGACAACGGTCGAATTCTGTATGCGCAGTTGAACATGAAATCGTACAAGGTTCGAAGACTCAACAATTCTTCAGAAGTTCAAAGATCATTTACTTACAGGATCGATTCGAATTCTCCCTCGGCGATGACCAGAGAGAATCTCTTCGGGCGTGGTCTGATTTACTCGTGACGTCACTGGTGAGATTATCAATTGATTGAGGCTCCCTAATGAAGAATTGTAGGTTGACGTCCAGCCAATCATCGTCGAAGCCTCGACTACAACGCAAATCACCGAAAGCCAACTGAACGCAAGTCGACTTCAGGTCAGACAAAAATTCGGCAAAAGCTCCATGCGTTCGGAGGGAATCGAACCCCCGTCGAATGCTTGGAAGGCATCCATGCTGACCATTACACCACGAACGCGTGTGGAAACGTACTCTTCCTTTCTCTAGTTGACTCTCACTTTCAAGGATGAGATCAAGCTTTCCCAGTGGCTAATTAGATATCTCCTTCAATCGACTCTATGTATAATAAGTATCGAATTTTATCCTTCATTTTTTTAGGGTTCAACACCTCGTTTTCTCGTCGCTTCTCCGCTTTTATACGGGCGTCTGCTCCTGAATGGTATTCACGGACCAGGAGAGGAACCATCCACTACCACACCCAAACCTGGTTCGAGTCATGAATTATCTTGCGATATGATCTTTGATCTCTGCAGGAGCGAAGGAAGAGGATCCGTTATTCTTCACTTTTGCCGACGTCCAAAGGGGGAGACTGTACTACGCATCCAAGGATGTGGTCGTGAATGAGGTAGGTTAACGAAATCGAATCTAAGTAGGGATCTCAGGGTAATGAATTTGTACCAGAAGAACGACGAGTAGGGATTTCAGAGTGCTCCTCGTCCTTTAGTCCGTTTCTCATAGGCCAGAAACACAAGAGAACTCACGATATTATGAGGCGAATTTTTCACCCTCGCAACATCAATTAACAGTATCTCACTCTCTATTGATTACTGTAGGTCACGGAGACGATCGATTTGGAAGTGCGTGCTGATGCAATGCAGCCCGCCCTCGTCACTCTACACATTACCGTACTCCCCGGTGAGATTATCGATTGATTAGTGATCCTGAATATTGATTATTCAGGAGATACCGACGCCTCGGGCAACTTTGACGATGAAGCTCCCTTGATTGGAGGAGGTACGGTAGTGTGGAATCAGAAACTAATTTTAAATGTTGAGGGAGTGCTCGTGAAAGTTTTAGCAAGAAAAAGCGCCTAGTTTCTGAAGACTTGGCTCTCATGGCAAACTTTTCAGGTCTCGTCTCAACGACTCCGTCTCTTCCTCCCTCAGCTTCCATTCCTCAATTGAGTCCCGTCGATGGACATCTTCCTCTACTCATTCTCTTCTGTATTCTCGTACTCACTGTATTCATTCTACTATGTAAAATGTGAGTTTTTTTTCAAAAAATTGTATCTATAATTATTTTTCCATATTTCAGTAGAACAACTTCACGGAAGAAATCGACAGACGAAGAAAGTCCAAAGAAGAAGAAGAGTTCAGCGAGGGAACCACCAACCATTGACGTACGAATGTTGACAAAGTTTTAGAATTATTGTGCATGTGCCAAAGAATTCTCGAGATCTAGTCTATAGAATACCTAAAAAAAAGTTAGCGATTTTACAAGCGTAAGGTAACTTTAAAAATCTGGCTACTCGTAAGGTAACTAGAATAGTACTTCACAATGCTCCTTCTCAGATTCGTCGTCCCGATCTCCTCGGATCTACCGTATTCGCTACCGTATCTCGAGCTGAAGAGGAACGAGAACACACACTTCGTCCAACGATGATCTCATTCGACAAAGCTCCGCCTTCCTCCCATTCCCCTCCCGATCGACCGACTCCCACCACGACATCGACGGATACGGTAAGGTTTCGACGGGATGATCGGAGGCCCCGCCCACCAATCGATAGTCCACCTCTGCCTCCTCCTCCTGTGATCGATCACAATGGAAACGATGATCAGGTGCACGAATTGCCCCAATGGATTGCAGATCATGGCAATGTCATATTTGTACTGTGAACTAAGATAAGAAATAGGCCAGAAACACTAGAATGTATGTAAAATGAAGAAAGCAGAATTGTCATCATCTCTGTAAACGAACGGGTTCTCTGTAGATAAACCGCTTTTGCCATTTCGCCTAGTGTAAAAGTGAAGCCGGTTGAAAGCCGTAGACATATTTCAGGAATGAAATTTTTTGCAGCGTCAGAGGATGCAGCAGCTGCAACAACTGCAGCAGCATCCGGTCGCACCGTTGAGACTGCAGCCAGTGCCTCTTTCTGCGAAGAAGAGGCCACAACCGTCGCTCGATTATGCTGGTAAGACCGTAGAACGTATTCGAGAATGTTTTATCACAGCAGCAGCAACAATTCGATACAAATCCGAACGAAGCGAAATAATTAATGATGATATTTACAATTATTCATTACAGCTTTGACAGCAGAAGCGCCTCCTCCGATGAGTCTCTTTCAGCAAGTTTACTCCGACTATGACAAATCATTTGACGTGTAGAATCATCACATTTGTTCTTTGATCTTTCATTGTATCCAATCTCAGTTTCTTTCCACACTTGCCCACACTCTGTCCATTTCATCTTGTAATGTCACGGGTAGCCATGCACGCTGCAATGAATCAGATATTTCATTGTCTTCATTTCACCTTCATTCGAATGTTTGCCATCGATCTTCAGAATTCGAGATCGTTTTCAGCCTGTGAGGACATTGCAACACGACACTCCGACTATGACAAAGGTTAAATCAAAGTTTCAGCATTTGAGTTTTCGGAGCAAGTTGAAGTCATTTTAGCATAATCTGAGAAAGTTGAATTCATTTTAGCATCATTTTTAGCATTTTTAGGATTACCATTTTAGCATCCCTTTTAGCATATTTTTTTCCATTTCCAGCATTTTTAGCACAATTTTACCATTTTTCGCCTACAGATTCCCTCATTTCTGTGGGCGTTGAGCGGAGGCGTTGAGCGGCCAGGGTCGTTGTTCGAAAGTTGAGTAAAATAAAATGGATTCTGAGAAAGTTGAAGTCATTTTAGCATAATTTTTCCATCTTAGCATTTTAACATAATTTTAGCATCATTTTAGCAGAATTTTTCCATCTTAGCATAATTTTTAGCATCATTTTAGCAGAATTTTTAGCATCATTTTAGCATAATTTTTAGCATCATTTTAGCATAATTTTTAGCATCATTTTAGCATCATTTTTAGCATCATTTTAGCATCATTTTTAGCATTTTTAGCATTACCATTTTAGCATCCCTTTTAGCATATTTTTTCCATTTCCATATTTCCATATTTTTAGCACAATTTTACCATTTTTCGCCAACAGATTCCCTCATTTCTGTGGGCGTTGAGCGGCCAGGGTCGTTGTTCGAAAGTTGAGTAAAATAAAATGGAATATGCTAAAATGGAATATAGAAAATGAGATATGCTAAAATCATTCCTTTCTAACTTGACTTGATTTTGCAACTTGATTTTAGCATAATTTTTCCATCTTAGCACATTTTAGCATAATTTTTCCATTTCCATATTTCCATATTTTTAGCACAATTTTACCATTTTTCGCCAACAGATTCCCTCATTTCTGTGGGCGTTGAGCGGCCAGGGTCGTTGTTCGAAAGTTGAGTAAAATAAAATGGAATCTGAGAAAGCTTTTAGCATAATTTTTTCATTTTAGCATAATTTTTCCATTTTAGCATAATTTTTCCATCTTAGCATAATTTTTCTACTATGCTGCCATCCCATAGTAGCTTTTTTTAAATTTTTCCTAGTACGATCACAGTTGGGAGGCCCCCCTCAGGCCTCTTCCTAGTAGTTTCATAGCTAAATCCTAGCAGGACCACAGTAGCAGGATCCTAGTAGGATCACAGTTGGATTTCCTACCAGGATTACAAGAGGACAGCTTTTTTCCTACCCGTCGCGTCTAGCACATGTCTAGCCTATAAGGGCCTATTTTTTACTCCCCTCGGACGGCGCTCGAACTGGGGTGCCGTCTACTTCTATCCCGCCTTTTGGATGTGACCACCGTACATGGACGTTCCATGTGTGGTTTAGTTACGGTATGAGGCTAACTCGTACAATATCAATCAATAATATCGTTTCTCCCCGTTTTGAGATTCCTACTAGGATCACAGTTGCAGAGGCCACTTTCCTAGCAGGAACACAGTTGACTTCCTACTAGGAAACCTGCAAGATACCCACTAGGAAGTCAACTGTGATCCTACTAGGAAACTTTTGCCAGAGTATCATTTTCTTCATTGATTTTCTTCTCTTCGATCTTCGATTCTTGACATCGATTTAAAAAAAATTATGTGTTTCGTTTTTGCAGAATCTCTTTCTCTCTCTCTTCTCGGCCATTTTTGTTTCCACTATCAATTCCTTCTTTGTCTCTATCTCATTTGTCTCTTTACTCGTACACTTCCTTTCTTTCGGAGAAGCATTCAAGTCTGCGAGACTTGCAATGGGCACTTGATCGCTCGCTGATTTTGAAATATCTAGATGCAAATTGCGGCTTCGGATTTCTTCTTCATTTCATAATGTTGAAACAAAACATAATGCTTTTCATTATCTTTATCGTCGAGTATGCACGAGTATGTCGAGTTGTAGTGAGAATGGGCGAGAGGAAGGTGAGAATTTTCACTTATCAGCGGTCCACGAGAATCATTCTGCTTCCGCACTGCAATGTTCACTTGCACAACATGGTTCGATCGATTGATTACTTTGCGGAAATGGGCCGATGCCGCCGTGCGGCATCCGAAACGCTTCGGGTCCGTACACGTACATTTGATAACTTTGTCCATCTGGAAAGATGACACGTCTATGAGAGATAGAAAGATTGGCAGATCATTTTTGGGAGGTTGCATTCAATTGGAATTATTCAGTCACTCACGTCCGACAGCTTCTTATCGTGCTTTTGTTCAATGTGCACAAGAAGAGAAATCAGGTTTCTGTGGGACTTCTGCAATGGATAGATGTCATTTATCAACGAGGATGATACGAACGGCATCTGGGCCCGAGCAGAAATCGCACCACTCCTTGTGCTCGGGCATTTTCTAAAATGATGCTCGTTAATTCGTGTTGTGGAAGTAATCGAGATACCTTGTATGGCGCCCTCGCCGTAGTACGTTTGGCAGGGCGAGTGAGGATCGGGCCGATCTCAAATCAGATAGAACCACTCTAATCCTATTTGTTGATCAGGACTTCTGATCAACAAATGTTTGATTTTGACCATTTCTTTTTTAGCGTATTTGAGCATTTCGTTTTAAATTCTCTCGTAATCAGAACGCTATTAGCGTGCTATTATTGTTAGAGTCAAAGTGGGATTACCGTATTCAGATTGACCGTGCTGCGAGCGGTATCGAGGCCATCGACCTGACCCTGAAACATACTTTTATAATGAATATAACGATGAGGAATACTTTGATGGCGGAATCATCGCTCTGATTGCCCTTCGTGCAGTCAACCTGAAATAATTCGAATCAAATTTGAAGGCTCCCAAGTTGAATTTCGATACAGCATTATCATCTCGTTTCAAACTCCCTCAATCATTCACCCTCTTTCGTTTTGGCTAACTAGCGAGAGAGCATGTAAAATGAAGAGAGTGGGACATACCGGTAGCCTTATTGACGCTTCCAAGAAACTGAAACGAATGAGAAGATAAGTCGATGAGAGGCTACCGTATACCTCCACACTATCTGAATCAGCAGCTGTCGATGGCTCGTTGCCATTATCGAGTGTGCCATTCTGTAAAATGAGTGTTGAATTGGACCGTTCTCAAAATGAGCTTGAATCGCGCAATTCCTCGTGGATACTGTGTACCTTCTTCGCTGCGTGATCGAAGGGAGCAGAGTCGAGCTGAAAAGAGGAAATAGTGAGGTGAAAAGTTTTTCGTTTGAGGCCAAGGCGAGTACAACTGAGCAATTCCTCTCTGATAGTATTGGTGTCACTTACGAGGTCCATTGCATCTGAAACGTCTTCGTATGCTCGAGAGAGGAGACGATCGACCTGTGAATTACATCAGTAATTAATTGGAAGCGAAGGAAGATCTCGCCTGTCTCGCCACAAAATCGGCGCGATCTGACATTTTAAACCACTCGATCTAAAGAGAAGACGACGGAATGAGTGGAAAATGGAGCGAGGAGAGTTGTTATTCTCGTCCAATGGAGAAGAGAACAAAAGGATATTCAAAATAAATTGTGTCAGCTTGTGATTGGCACGATTCAAAGTACGGTAAGTGTTTATCGATTGTGGAAGAGTTTATTGATTGTAGGTAGATCACAGTGCGAGTTTTCTCTGCTCTTCCATCTCACGAGCATTGATAGAAGGAGTCTTTGAACGATTCATCTGAAATGGTAAATTAAATATTTGAAGAAGAATCTGCATCTTCAAAAAAAATTTTAAAACTGAAAAATCGAGTAATCAAGATGGTCTTTACCATTCCGCAGATTGAATCCGACCCGAGAAAGAGCTTTTTGAGTACGGAAATTCCGAGGAGAATGCAGCAAATTACAACAGCGATCTGAAGAGATTAGAGGATTCTGCTGATCTAGATACTCTCTTCACTTGGAAAAAATGATGAAAACAGTTAATGCTTCCTTCATTGCCACCTTTTCTCCCTACGCGTTAGATGTCCATAATGCCCACATAAATTTAAATAATTTCTCGAGAAGTCTCGTAGAATTATTCTTGGCAGTTTAAAAAATAGGAAAATTCTCACTTTGCAGAAGAAAACGAGAGAAACGAGTTCGGTTGTAATCGCTTCGGCGTCTCCTCAAAAGAAAAGTTTTCATCTCACTCCTTTCCGATGATTGGAAATGAAGATTATCTCAATCCGTATTGATCTTTCTCAAATGTTCTTCATTTCAAGTGAGGTTGTAAATACAAGTTTCAATGACATTTTTAATGAAAGAATCTCGAAATGGCGAATATGTGTTCGTTCTACTGATTCCCGCATAAAAAAAATTATAACTCACTCTCTACTGCTTTTCGAAGGGAGAACAACTCCACCTCGATTTTATCATTCGTCTGAGATGATGTCGGCATTTTCCTGAAAATTCGCACGAAAACGACTTTCCAAAGGAATAATCACAAATATTGTACAATCAAGATCGAGATAGAAAAGCTGCTGAAAAGCAATACACGAATTTGTAGATACACGAAAAGAGCATGTGGGTCTCGTTATCGACCTCTCGTAGTCAGATCTGCCCAAGTTCCGCCCATCCCTTTGATTTCGTGACGATAAAACGGCGACGGCATGCTTTTACTTCCCTTCTCGAGTCAGGGAGAGATCAGACTGAGGGAAGAGACTGTTTGACTTTTGATATGGGACATTGCTCTTGTTTGAGGGATGAAAAACGGACGAAATCACACGTTTTATCGTTGAAAAAAGAGGAAGAGAAGCAAAAAGTGGACAGAATCAGAGGGAGAATGGTTCCCGTTCATGCTTTGAGTGATTGGAGGGAGTTGGACGGGTCTGAAGAGGAATAAGTGAAATGAAAAGAGGAATAATAAAAAAAAGAGGAATAAACCTCACGGGTTCTAAATTGTGTCCGCTAATATTGTCTAGATACGCTCACTCTTTAACTATCCGACACCCGGGAAGATGAGAAAATGGATCTCACCATTTTACTAATCAATACGAGCCCTTCACAACAGGTTTTCATCATTATTATTATCATTAGAATGGAGAAAAGTATGATTCCAATCTGGAAAGAATATTGTTCGATTATTCCAAAGTCGATCTCATTCTTACTTTCAGATAAAATGACAACTCAAAAATTTCGGTTATTATTCGCTCAGCATCTTCTGAAAGTAAAGACTGTCATTCACTGATCAGATAATAATTCGTTACAGTCATTATTTTATACTGATTCAATTGACTTACTATTGATAGTCTCGGTCATTGCATCTAATCTTGAATCCACTTTCTCCTCCGCAGATTGGGCGATAGTCCCTATCAATTGCCCTCCCACATCCTTCAGTCCACTCTTCACACCATCAATCACTGACAATGAGTCCATTGTGAAGAAATTTGACGATAGGTTTGAAGTAGCGGAAGTTTGGCTAGATTCTTGATGGGGGAGCGCTAAAAATGGTGAGAGGGGGGAACTAAGAACTAGCCGATTTGTTGATGATTCAGCAGCAAGTATAATTGGAGAAGGAGTGAGTCAGTATGGCGAAGAATAGATGATGGAAAACAATTATTGTGGGGACTCATCATGTTCCGTCATGACTAGGCAATATTGTCCACACCCCCCCCCTCATGCTTCATTCAACCTCGAAAATTAGAGAAATTAATCCCCATTCTCCCTGTCAATAATGGATGATAGTTTCAAAAGTCTCTGATTCAACAAGAACAAATCCCAATAAAGTTCCCATTATCGTGTTGCATTTAATCAAGATTTATCACCACATATCGACATAAATGTTGTATTGTGAGGTACAGAATGTTAGACAGAATCATCATTTTATCGAATGTGTAAAAGGCCACTACTAGTCTAGTGATTCTGAAAGCGGAAAGGAAAGCGAGAAGGTCGAGTATTCACAAGTGCACTATGATAGATGGATATTAATAAATGGAAGAAATACGATCAATTTTTGGAAGAAATGGAAGAAAACGATACAATTCTCGGAATTATATTTGCATATCGTGTACTGTACATGGTAGGGAGTATCGAGTAAAGGGTAATGATGAGTGGGGTAATTAAGTGAGATGAGATCGGGATGGTTCAACTACTTACAGTAATCTTAGAAGTCTCCTCTGATCCGTCGAACGAGTTGGATATCTCGGGGAAGGACCGTTACACGTCCCGCATGGAAGGCAGTGAGTACGGTATCCTCGAAGAGTCCCACCAGATATGCCTCAGCTCCCTGTAATTGATACTGATTAAGAACAAAGGGAGATGACTATATTCATTGAAAAGTAGGTAAAAGAAATTGGGAATCCTTATAACCTTATAATTTAACACCAAAAATCATCGCATTTGAAAATCGTAATTTGATATCCCGAAGCTTCCTAAGGTTTGAGCACATTGGAGAGAATTTTCTTCTCAATCCTAACAAGCACAGGATATGGCTCCATGGCTTAAATATATGCCCAAAATCCCAAGAGTACAAATACCTTCAATAATACTACCTGAATAACAAAAAGAATGAGTTTACCTCTTGCAACGCGCCGATTGCTTCCGTCTGCCACCGATAGTCAGCATTTCCAGTGAGATTCATTGCAATCTGCAACAATTATCGTCAAGTAATGGCACAATTATGATGAAAGATTTTTGATGGAAGGCATTACATAAAAAACACTATAACTAGTCAGAATGGGTCATATCATTAGCGATTAGTGACCAGAGGTCAAATACTCAGGTCATGAAACCCAAAATGTGGTTTGCTTTTACAAATTTTGAAGCCTATTTCACTTGTGGTGGTTAGGTTTCCGGTATATTCCTCCGTTTTTGTCGATCGGTGGTATGCTTTTCTCTAATTTTTGTTCAAGTTGGCCTAAAAATGTGGTATGCATAGGTCCTTTCGGGAGGGGTATTTGCTCCCAGTTGGTGACTTTTGTGTCACGTGTGCCCCGTTGATTTCTGTTCCACATGAAAATTTTGGAAAAAAATATACACAACTAAATGTACCATATTTGTGTTAATCGATAAAAATAATAATACAGAAAATAGACCAACTTCTCGAACAAGTCTGAAGAAAGGCGCCCTCGGAATGAGCTGATCGCCCGTTTTCTGCAGTCGGCGAATCTCCTGAATTAAAATATATCATACATTTGCATTACCAACTGGGAACCTCAAATACACAGTGCTCTGATACTGGTATGCATTGATGAAAGGGGTAATTTGAACGCGGATATTTACGGTTAAAAATATAGTGACCTGATTACCGTCACAGAAGGTACAAAAATGTATGAAAAATATCAAGATGAGATCAAAAAACTGTTCAAGTCGATTGGAAATGGTGCACTTCAAATGTGGAAACATGAACTTGATTTGATCGGGAAAATTGGAGCGCCGGGTATTAGAAATCCATAAAATATAATATAAATGTTTTAAGTTCTTACTCTGTCAACCTTGGATCCTTTCGGGGCAGGTCGAATGATTCGCTTGAGGCCTCCCCCCTTCTTTCCTCCCTTTTTCGCTGCCGCTTTCGCATTCCGTTGGGCCTATAAAGATGGATGTGAATGGAAATTATATAAATAGTGAACTTATAAAATACCATTGAAAAGGAAAATCGACGAATATATAAGTGACTTTGGAACATTAAAATCTCTACTGCATTTCAAAGTTCTGATTTTACACGTTTTTGACACGTTAAAAATTAGAATAAGTTCGTGCCGTATATTAAAGGGCGTGATCAGCAAGCCGAACGCAAGCAAAAAAAAATTTGAGTACCTGTTGAGCAATCGGCGTGTGGTGTGCGAATCGCGGAATGCCACCTGATAATAATTTAAAAAATGCATTGAAGAAAATGAGACATTTTACATTTTTTTGGCACTTCTTTACTTTACTGTCCAAAGACCGCATTCTAATTGTAACTTGTGGGTAACGAAATAAGATAAAATTCTTCCTCGCTAATTCAGTGATCGAATGAGCGAGGAAGAATAGCTCTCTACTTTTCGGCACTAAAGTAAAGAAGTGACATTTTTTTAAATGATACGTTTTCGAAAGGAGATTAATAGTGGAGATGCAATGCATACCAGACACGATGGAAGCAGCGGACGTGTTGTGTTGTGAGGTTGCGAGAGACGGGGCTGGCGAGATTGCTCGCACTTGTTGTTGACGGTGATTTGGCGAGACTGGCAGGGTCACGAATGGCATCAACTGACGCTGCGGCGTGTTCGGATGGCGGTTAGTCACTGAAAAACCACCTTTAAGCCTTATTTTGATAAATTTGCCAATTACAAACCAGGATTCATAATACTAACAAGAACTTTGTTCATGTCTACTAAAAAAGAAAGATCGTACACTTATTATGATGCGTATTATGATGCCAACTTTATGAGTGGTATTGGGAAATGAATTTGTGAAACCAGACAAGGAGCCAGGATGGGAATCCAAAGAACTAAAAGCTCAAACAAACGAAAAGAAAAAAGATAAAATAAAACTCACGAGGTAGTCTTTTTGCCGGAGATATTTTCGGTGGCCGAACCATCTGCAAGGAGAGAATCACAAGTACACATCAATTACGAGCAAAAACAAATAATCAATCGGTAACTCGTTAAACCACGCCACGCAAGCACAGTAACAGAAATTAAGGAACATTATTACATCGTTCCCACTAAAAGCCGAATTCAAAAATGAGTCCTCCCGCGTGGAAATTTTTGAAAATTTTCAAAATATCAAATTTTATGACCAGTGTGATTTCGATCATTGGTGATGTGCAAATATTGATTTATGCTTTGAATTTTTATTATTTCCGTTCGATATCACATTCTCGCAATATTATGCCATTCCGTGAAGTTATTGCTGAGCCTTTTTGAAGAGCGCGTATGAATTTCTCTTGATGTTTTCCAAGTTTTGGAAGGTTAAAGGATCCGCGTAGATATTCAATGCTGTAGAAGACCTGAAATACGTGTTTGTCTTGTGCTCACTCTGCTTCCCTTACTTTTGTTGTGATCGGAAAGGAATATCTGGTGAGAAAGGAGGCGTGAGGGACGGAGTAATTGAGCTCTTTTCGCATATTTCCATTGGAATCTGTTCATCTTTGTGGGGCATAAGTAGGATAACCTGTGAATTTGCGATGTGCTATACCGAGCATTGTTGATTACCTGGGGAGGCTGTCGATTTTCGCTCTCCCGGAGCCACTCTTTAGTCTGTAATGGTATTTGATCTACAGGAAGTGCGGGTCTCGCCTCATTGCCCCATGTTTGATCGTGATTCACCCCTCATTTTTGTTAGAGAGACAGATATCCGATCGCTCTCGAATTTCAACGTAGATGCGATGGTTCTCGAAAACCTTTTGTGTTCCGATAGAATCAGATGAAAAGATTAGTCATTCGTAGAATATGCTCGAAATAGACGAAGTAAAAGTACTTTTGATACGATACGATATTTCTTAGCGATGTGTGATTTGTACCTTGAAGAAGAGCGCTCGTCCTCCGAATGCGAGATATCGTAGGATGATAATAAATAGGAGGACAGAAAGAAGCACAAGAGTGATCTAAGTAGAAGGATTAGAAATTCTCGTCTAGTTGTCCAGATCAGTTGATAAGGTTATTAGTTTTTACTTGAATGATACCGTATTTAACGAGAAATGGGGGGGAATGCCTTGATGAAAACGGACAGTTCTGCTATTTCGTCCACTACCTCGTCAATATCAGCTGAATACACATTTATTGCTTCCGGTCAGATGCCCAAAACAGTTTTCATTGTGTTCTATTCATTGCGATTCTATTTGGGCATCGCATATTTTGATGGAATAGGTACATTGTATGTTGAAGTAGACTATCTTCAAGTATTTTGGCATTGAGCACATGGTCACCTGTAATATTCTGCGCCAGCCTTGAGAATTCCTCTTCGAATCGATCACCGATATCACCAGCTTTATCTGTGACTGATTGGAAGAGCCGTGTGCCGAGGTTATTGAGGATGTTGGGCATCCGGAATCTGATACATTACGGAGGGAAAGAAGTTTGGGAACCGATCCATTGATAGTAATTGTGTACGAGTGCAGTAGGGTAAAGGATGTGCTCGGGATATTGAGATTTATGAGACGAGCATTTTGATACGGTTGAAAAATACGGTAGGATAAGAGATTTAGGAATGGACAATACTCGCTATATCAGCTGAAGAATGAAGTAAATTGGCGAAGAAACTGTTTGGCGCTCATCTCAATCAAGTTCGTTGAAGAGTTTGTTCAATCTACGGGGATGGGGGAGGAGTAGACTGGAGAAGCATCGAAGGGGTTGATTGATGAGTGAGAGGGACCACCGTTCGAGCAAATATGGGAGGGAGGGGGATGATCAGAGAAGACAGAAAGGGAAGAACCACGGAGAACTCTCGTATGAGTGGGCTCACGATGCATTACCATTATAGGGAACTCGTAAAGATGGTTAGAGATGGAGTAAAAATGAGAGTAGAGAAGTAGATAGTAATCGGTCAAGGAGAGAGGATTTCGAAGTGGAGATGAGTCAGAGCGAGATCGAATAGCCGTTCACATCATGCGAAAACTGAAAGAGGAAAAGGGAGGAAGAGTACTGGGCGTGATTGTTATACCTACCCGGATCATCCCACAACTACCGATTTCCCCCCTCGCTGTTTTGATGTCTCTCCTCGCCCTCAAAATGGGCTCTCTTCACTGTAAATCCTCCCATTTACGGCACCATCGCCGACAACAGTTTCCGAGCTGTGAGAGATGTGGGAAAACAACAGTATTATTGTTATTGCAGATAAGAACAGCTTTTGGATCATATATGCTTGGGGTACGGTAGTGTCCGAGTAATATTCGTGCTCGGGTTGAACTGACGCGACGCGGTCAATGCGTTGCGTACTCGCGAGAAAGTTCTGTTGTGACGTCTTTCTATGGCTCGCTCCACTGCTTTCCACACGTCTCCATGGTTTTCCCTTCTCCTCCCTTTAGCTGTCAGATATTATCACCTGTCTTCTTCTATCCATTTTCTCTCATTCCTTCTCATCGATTGGCCATTCCTTCTATAACTCCCTTCCTATAAAAGGGAAATCTAGCTGACGTGTACCTCACTTCTCATCGATTTCACTCACGCGCCACGGTACTTTGAGATAAGGTTCTGATTACTGCCCTCGTTCATTGCTTCGTTATACTGATTGTCTCGTTAGGTGTATCGATTTCGCTCTTGTTTACGCTTGCCGCGGCTGTTATTTAGCCATGTGTATGTCTCGATGTGGATGATAACGACCCAATTGCAGAATGACTTCATCATCTCGAGCAACCGACACACAGACGCTCTTCTCCAACTTCGGAAGAGTCTTCACGGCTCTCGATGAGAAATTGTAAGCACCCCCTTACCAATCGATAACGGCTCTTTCGAAATTGAAAATCGCATTCACTGTGAATCGGTTATGAAATCGAACAATGCTTGTTTTGTGTATGTGTGTAGTGGCAAGAAAAAAAAATGTAGATGAGTATCGTTGAATAGGGGGAAGTGAGACAGATGGGAGTAGATAAGCTGATCGAGAAGTGATGAGTGGAACGGATGGGGGAGTGATTAGAGAGGATAAGCCAATCAATATCTTGTCCGTTAATAGATCTTGTATCTTTAGGGGATAATACGGATGCGGTACGGTAGCATAGGGGATGTGTGAGAAACAGAATATCAAAACATGAGGTGATCATTAGGAAAGTTTGTTGTGATGGTATCTAAAATATCGCTAATGGGAACATGGCTAAAAATAGCAGGAGGTGAATCACTGATTACCGTAATCTCCCTTGGTGCAGAGAGAAGCAAGAGTAATCTATGATCCCCTGCTTTACCTGTGTACGCCACCAACCGTGATTGTCTCATGAGGACGGTAAATTAGCTTTGATTGAATATAATAACATTTATGCGGATTTACAGGAAATATAGCGGATACAAATTTTGAAGAAAATTATGAATAATGATATGGTCTCCACGAAAATTATGAATAGTGATAGTAGAAGAAACTTTACCCTGTTCGTTTAGGGAGAAGCCGGTTTTAATGATTTCGGTCTTTACCTGTGCACATCATCAAGTGTCTCATGAAGACTGTAAAATCGCTTTGACAGAGGCATCAACTTGACCTTGTTTTCGTTAAGGGAGAAGCCAGTGATGGAGCACCTTCGTGCCGTCTACTCCACTCTTGCCATCGGAGTGAGCATCGCTGCAGCTGGAGCACTCACCCATATGTACACGGATATGCTCAGAGCCGGATTCATGCTGTCCATCGGTATGTGGAAAGAAGGGGGGAAGGGGGTGGACTCGAAACATACAATCTCGGTGCCAAGCGGAGCCAAAAAATAGTCAGAAACTGCTAAGTGAGCAAAATTAGCAAAAAAGTTGGTCTTAAAACCGATTTATTTTATACGATAATGTGTGATTGAAAAGAAGAAAAAGAATAAGAAAATGTGTGAACATACGAGATGTGGAAATCGTTTAATGCGGATCGACGAAACACTCGTTACCAATGACAACTTGTCTCTAGATTCTGGGAGTATTAACTCTTTCGAAAAAGTAGCGAGTAGGAAATCGAGAGAGTACGAGGGCACTTTAACAAGAAATTAACGCATTATCCGAGTGATATTTTTGAGAATGACGAAGTGGATTAAACATCGATGGCTACAGTATCCTCAATCGTCCATTCAGGATCATTCTTCCTCATGATGGCCCTCATCGGCACTCCTGCCACGAGAGAAAATGAGAAGAAGCGAATGGGATACTTTGCCGGATTCTGCTTCACTACTGGTAGGTTATTTATTCTCGGAATCTCTCACAAGGGAACATCAACTTCTGACCATGAAATTGGGCGAAGTGCGATATACCATTCAAAAGAGCGTGAAAAGGGGATCTGATTTCAATTTTCAAAACCTGCTAATGTTGGCGATTTTGTCTGCGGTAGGTCAAATAAGTTTGCACGTGATCCGGTGATACCGTCGACGCGGAGACATTAGCCCACCTCACCATCCTCTCAAACGTGCTCCGGTAGTGTAGTGGTTAGTGTCTGTGCTTCTTCTTTTGAAGGTTGTGGGTTCGACCCCAGTCAACGCCAAACTTTTTTGCCAGATTTTTCCCATTCTATTTTTCCGTGGCAAAACCATTTGCATACCCTTTTGATTCATTTTTCAATTTCCTTGTCCATGATTCATCCCCTTGAAGGCAAGGGTCATCATCCCCGGGCAAGTGTTTGTTCTGTTGTAATTTTGAATTTAAAAATCAGATTTCATTGGCAATTACAGATCAAACTCTCAAAACAATTACACAACAGAAAAAAAAAGAATGAGAAAAAATCGGGCAAAAAAGTTTGGCGTTGACTGGGGTCGAACCCACAACCTTCAAAAGAAGAAGCACAGACACTAACCACTACACTACCAGAGCACGTTTGAGAGGATGGTGAGGTGGGCTAATGTCTCCGCGTCGACGGTATCACCGGATCACGTGCAAACTTATTTGACCTACCGCAGACAAAATCGCCAACATTAGCAGGTTTTGAAAATTGAAATCAGTTCCCCTTTTTACGCTCTTTCGAATGGTATATCGCACTTCGCCCAATTTCATGGTCAGAAGTTGATGTTCCCTTGTCAGATATCACATCTAACTAAGAACTGTAAGGTTATGGCAGTAGTATAATAGCACAACACCTGGTGTTTCTGAAGCTGGTTTTGTTTCCCGCAATATTCATCAATTTTGAAATGGAAACTGGTGATTTATATATGTCCCGAATTTTTTTAAGAGCATGTGAAACATCAATGTAGCTCGAAGTCAATTTACAAAATTAAAGTAAATAGATCCGGGTGCATGTGTGACAATATTGTGTACCGTATCCTTTTTAGGAATTTCGGTGGGACCTCTCCTCGAGATGGCCCTTGCCGTCGATCCCTCCATCATCGCCACTGCTCTCACTGGAACCGTCCTCATCTTTGGCGCATTCTCCCTCGCATCCCTCCACGCTGACAGCACCAAGTGAGTACGGTAGAATATGATTTCGGTATCAAGAACGAAGAAGTTCGGTATATTGATTTGTTCCCTTCAGGTATCTCTTCCTGGGCGGTTCCCTCATGTCGGCCACCTTCTGGCTCATGATGGTGTCCATCTTCGCTCGCTGGCTCTTCCCGGTGAGACCCGAAAGAAGGGATTACGGTGATGAGGACGGTAAATGAATTTCGATTTTGAGGTGTTCTTCATCCTTCTGGCTGGTCTCGCCATCTCGTGTGGATTCGTGCTCTACGATACTCAGCTCATCGTTGAGAAGGTATCGATTGGTTGCGATACGGTGGATGTGGGATACGGTAACGGGAGAATATCGATTGATTTCAGAACCGCCGTGGAGACCACGACTACATCTGGCACGCCGTTGAGCTCTTCATCGACTTTGTTCAGGTATTTATTATTGTTTATTTTATTGATTAATACAATTAATTGTAGATCTTCCGTTACCTCGTTGTTCTCCTCGCCGATAAGAAGGATCGTGATGAGCGTCGTCGTCGTTAAATCGATTGATACTTGATAAATACTGTCCATCCCTTTGACTTACCGTACCCCCACCAAATGCCTCCCTAACCATTCCATGAAAGCTTGTTAGAAGAGAATACTAGATGCCCACCCCAGAGCAATGTATATTATGATGATGTATGATGTTCATGTAAATAAAGTTTAATGTACGGAATTGGAGAGAAGGGAGAAACACAATTGAGGATAATATTATATTATGCTGTCGGGCGACCGAAGGTTAGGGTATAAATGGGGCTACCGATTTCCGCAAAAAGATAGTATGATTGATTGAATTAGTGAGAATGAAGTCATACTAACTTTCGCCCCAAAAGTTCCAAAGTTGCAATACCATCAGGATATTTTAAGTCATAAAATTGAAGGGGTTGCATGTAAAATCAGAATATTTTCTCTGAAAATTGAAGAATTGGCATAACATTCTTCAATGCAGAGCTCTTGTCGGGAATTTTTCTTTTTCGCTCTCACTTGTTTCATTATCTCTCATTGTCTTCACTCTTTCTTCCTTCCATGCCCTTCTTCGTCTTCTCGTTGTTTACATCACTATTTTTCGCATCTCCCTCTTTCTCATCCCTCTCTCTCTCTCTCTCTTCTCTCCTCTTGCTCAACTCTCGACTCAGAAAGTGAGGCTATTCCTCTTCTCTCGCGCGCTCTCTCTTTCATTCTTCCGCCTTCCCCCCTCCATTTCTGTCTTCGTCTCTCCATTTCCTCTCTAAATTCCCTCGAGTACTAGCGTGCACTGCATATATTCACCCTCCTTTTGTCTGTTCTTAACCAGCTAATTCTCTCGACGTTTCCTATTGCTTCCACACATATTTTCCTCCTTTGTATACCCATAATCGACCCCTATTTCGCTCCGGACACCGCATTTTTGTAATTCTCATTGTTGTCTCCTCATTAACTAATTCTAGTGATGCCTCGACAACGATTTCGTCGTCCTCATTGGATGAAGGAGAGATCTCCATCTCGGGATGACGAAGGAGAGGAGGAAGAAGGGGAACCTGCCCCTCCATCCGATCCTCATTGGGGACTACCCGAATGGCTAGAGAAGTGAGGATACTCTTCTCAAGTCTGTGAGGTCTCTTGCGCGCTATGCTACACTAGTAAATTTCGACGAAGACCGACCATGAGACGGCGCTTTAAATTACGGAATGGGATTGGGGAGCAATAGGTTTCAACTAGGGTTGTCAAAATGAAGAGAGTGAGAGTGAATGAAGAGGTCAACGTCTTCATTGAAGAATGGTAGTCTTCATTTCACTTCTTCATTCGCCATCCCTAAGTTTCCATCCTACCAACGCCATTATTGCCCCTCTATTCCTATAGTTGCCGTCGTTACGTGGAGGTGAATGTCATCAGAAAGACGACGTATAGTGTTGGCTTGCGCAGAAGAGGTTGTTAGCGTTAGAGAGAGCGACGACCATGAAAATGAGCCGAGGAAAGAAAGCTAATAAGAGGGGGCTCGAGCGAGAGAGAGCAAAGTATCGGCCTACGATTTGAAGTGCAATGGATTTGTAGCTATAAGGGCGAGAGGGATGGCTAGTAATGAAGTTAGTTGTTCAGGGCTTCAAGCTGAAATTGAAGCCGTAAACATGTGTCCTAGCAGGGAAGATAATGAACATCACTTTTGATTCTCATTGTTTGCTTGAATCATGAAAAGAGGAAAGGAAATGGGACGGAGCTAATTTCTGGAATTCGTTCTCCCCACATCACATTCCCTCTTCAGTTGGCTGCACTGTCGTCGCTCACTCGGTCCGTTGTGTTTCGGATTCGGCGTCCTCGCTTACTGTAGCGGAGTGTGGAGGCCGGCCGAGGAATGGCTCGCCAGATTGGTGAGTTGACATACTCCGAATTCCCGGGGCAACCTTTCCAAGCTGATTTTGTTTTGCGAAAATGGCAATCACGTCTGGAACCCGGTTGATTGCAGTTTCCTCCGCGTAACGGCGAGCTGAACACGGAGTCGCTCAAATTCATCGTTGGTGAGTGCGAGATTACGGTAGATCCGGTAACTAATCTCCGGTTTAGGGAACTTTTTCGAATTTTGGACCTTTAAACTCCGCTCTGAAAATCAGTAGAGTAGGGAACGTGAAAGATAGGGAGGAGATACTCTGCGAGTGAAGGATGGGCTAAAAATGGAAGAATTACCTCATAGTGCAGGTCCGACATTCGTCGTCCTCCTCTCAGCTGCATTCACTGGTGGACGTAGACCGCATGAGACATTCAACACAGCCCAAATCAATGGAGTCAATTCGGCATGTGGTGAGCAGTGGAAGTCATTGAAGATTTCTCTCCTTTTCTACTGAATTTGAGTTTGAGACTTGCTGACGTTAAAAGGAGAAACATTATCATCAGAAAGCATTTTCTTCATTTTCTTGAGTAGATGTCGGCTACCGTAACCACAATTATTCCGTTCAGGAGCCTTCGTGGGACAGCATCTGCTCGGCGTGGCCGATCGATCTTCCACTTACGTCAGTCTGCGATTCGCACTGATTACGGTATCTTAATACCGTATTGCAGATTGTGGTGGCATTATCGATCGCACCCGGAATCGTCTCATTTCTCTCCGCTTTCTTCGACTACAACCATGCGTACGTCAGTCCACTCGGTGAGTTGAAGGGGATACGGTAGATGATGAATGATTAAAGGAGGAGTATCAGGAATGAATGTCTGAAACTCCCACAACGAAATCGGACTTGCAATTACAGTAGTTAGCCGTTGGCTCTCTGCCAAAGTACCTATTCCGTTTTTCCGTCCACCGATTGAAAATCAGGAGAATTCTTACACTAGGCCAACTCGCTATTACTCGGTTCATTGATGTCGTAGAAACACGAGTTTCGAACATCAGATATGGTTATGGATGGCTACAATGTGACATTAGTGGCCAAAATATTCATTTTACTCCTCCTTTAATCGATATTGTCAGTGATGACGGCGATTCTCGGAGGCGCATGTGTCCCCGCGTGGAGTACGGTATTCACCATCGGAGGTACGGTTAATCGATTGGAATTCACTAATTATGTTCATTACATAACATAATAATTCATCTGAAGTATTTTGGGTGTCAATTTATTCACAACAAAAAAGGTAGTACGAAGTTACACTGTATTGTGTACTTTTATCCATTGAATTTGCACGAGCATCATCAGTATAGAATGGACGTTGTTGGAAGTGGTAAATTTAACGCTTATTGGACGATTACTTTTTTTACCAAATATAAATTCTTCGCTGTTAACTTTATGAAATTTTCGATCCTTGGAACACAGTTTAGAAAATTCTTTCCAATCTTGTTCAAGTATCTTAACTTTTAAAACCCTTTTTTGTGTTTTCGCAAATATCTGAAACAATTGCTTGAACAACTTTAATCAATCAATTAATTTACCTCCACTATCTCAAAACATTCGGATGGTGTAATGCTCAAATCATCAATAATTACTCCCAATGGTTTGGGAATAAGTTCTCTAAAAAAGTTTCTCTCATATATCGAAAGATCAGTGATCTGAAATTGATTAATCTTTTCTTTTAAGAGACCTTTCACGACAGAACGTAGCTTATGGGGAGGGTCGACGGATGACTTTTTCACAACCCACCCCAAAATTTTTTTGGTGATATTCTCATACCAAATGCTGATTCCCGGCCCAATACAGAGGGTTATAGTGCAATCTCCGAAAAATGCCAGGCTCGACCCAAAAAATATCAAATTTTTCGACATTGAAAAATGTACGTTATTTTTTCTATACCGGGTGTATTTTTAGATGTAGATTCCGAAAAACACAGTTTAAAAGCGATTAAACAACGATGAAGGGGTGATAAACTCGAATTTCGCAGTTTTTCGCCTCTCCTGAAAAATTTTTGTTCCCCTCAACATTTGGGACCCCAAAATTCGGATTCTACGAGCAAAATTACCTTAGACAGTATTTTTTTCACCTAGATCCTAATGACTGCCCGGACACCGTAGCTCTATAAGTAGCAAAATCACGGTATTTTTCATAAAATGGTCCATACTGAAATGGTTCAGACTATTTGCCCAACACTTTTTCATGCCTCCAATGAAGTTTTTCCGTCATTATAAACCTTTTTACAAAATTTCGACAGCCTTTTGACCCTATATTTGGTCATGACTCAACTACATTTTTTTCACATAAGGGTCCCCCCTTATGTAAAAAAATCATGTTGGGGTCATAATAAAATTGGCCACAATAACATATATGATTTCACTAAAAGTGACATAAAACTGATATTTAAGTACCCTAACATACTTTTTCTTGGGTCAGAGGTTCTATTTCAACATGACCCCAACATGATTTTTTCACATAAGGGGGACCCTTATGTGAAAAAAATGTAGTTGAGTCATGACCAAATATAGGGTCAAAAAGCTGCCGAAATTTTGTAAAAAGGTTCATAATGGCGGGAAAACTTCATTGGAGGCATGAAAAAGTGTTGGCCAAATAGTCTGAACCACTTCTGTATGGACCATTTTATGAAAAATACCGTGATTTTGCTACTTATAGAGCTACGGTGTCCGGGCAGTCATTAGGATCTAGATGAAAAAAATACTGTCTAAGGTAATTTTGCTCGTAGAATCCGAATTTTGGGGTCCCAAATGTTGAGGGGAACAAAAATTTTTCAGGAGAGGCGAAAAACTGCGAAATTCGAGTTTATCACCCCTTCATCGTTGTTTAATCGCTTTTAAACTGTGTTTTTCGGAATCTACATCTAAAAATACACCCGGTTTAGAAAAAATAACGTACATTTTTCAATGTCGAAAAATTCGATATTTTTTTGTCGAGCCTGGCATTTTTCGGAGAGTGCACTATAACCCTCTGTATTGGGCCGGGAATCAGCATTTGGTATGAGAATATCACCAAAAAAATTTTGGGGTGGGTTGTGAAAAAGTCTTCCGTGGGGTTGGTACGTTCTCTCGTGAAAGGTCTCTTAATAACTGATTACCCACAGGATTATCATATTCCTTTTTTAAATGTAAGACTGCATTCTGAGGAACTAGCATGGCTAGCTTTCTTGTTTGAGCTATAACTTCGGTAGTGGCCTCCAACCAACTCAAGTAGATATGTAATTTATTTCTGTTCTTGGTCATGTTGAAAATGAATCTGAATTTTGCTTGTTAGGAGATGACAATTGTTGTGCGCAATATGGCCTATTTGTCAAAACTCACTGATCGGAACTGAAATCTAACTCGCTCCTGATATAGATTATCATACGACGGATTGAAGCGGTTTGAAATATTGTATGAATGATGTGCTCCGTCACAGGACAACATGCAGCCTGAAACATTGTTTGGATATGTGATTACGTGTATTTGACACTTACTCGTATCTTGAAAGTATGTATTGTAGCTTTTCTGAAATATTTGCAAACTTTTTCGAGGTCGTACGAAGTCCTGTCGATAAGGAATCTTCTTTCATGGAAATCAATGACTATAATGTCGTCCGAGAATCCTTTGTCTTTTGTATACGAGGCAGTCCTCATCTCAGGACGCATTCTCTTAACAGAAAAGAAGTATTGATTGAAGATAAGCGGTGATGAGACAGACCGTTATTTGAAGAGACCACGATATTATCCTACGGCCCAGATCCTTTTCGAGTGCATGCATGTATTGGGAGGTACAGCTAAACTCGATACGGTCTATGAAATCCATTCGGGCAATAACCTCGCAAATCAGTTCCTTCGGTAAAGAAAGAAGGGGAAACGACATTTCCTGAAGAACAGTTTAGGTTTCGAATCAATAAAAAGATGATACTTCATTGACATTCGAAATGTTTTTGAAAAGTTGAAATAAAATAAAATAAGAATAGACTCTTCAACTCTTCAAAATGCACGCTTGTAAAAAAAAGGACGCTTGCAATAATTTTCGGATTTTCACCAAAGAAATGTTTTAAGAAAAAACAAATATCAATCAATATCAAATGCGAAATCGAAGAGCTTAATGGTGTCCAATAATAGTGAATGACAGGTCTTTCTCTGGACGGACTGACCATTCTCGATCTCTCCCTCTTCACTATGGCTGCTGCGATGGGAGAATGCTATCTCAGGAAGGTAACGAGATAAGAGGGGGGGGATGACAGTAAAAACAAGGTAAAGATGTATGCACAACAAGCGATCTTACGACAACGCTAGGTGGAACCACAATATCAATCAATTGCACGATCAGACGTGTTTATCAGTGTGCTCAACGGCTGGAGTTATCGGGAGTGTCAGAGTTTTCCGCCGAAGGAGCATCGTTCTTGGCTGATTCCTGTTTCGATGCGTCATTCAGGGATTGGTACGGGTTCTCGGCTACGGCAGGCAGGACGGCTGGGGTCCTGAGACGCATTCCGTCTTTGGGCGTGGATACTGTAACTGTCGATTTGACCGGTCTACTGCGACCCGATTTCTTGGGAGACTTGGGCGACTTGGAATCGGAACCTCTGCAATTCTAAATATTGATCGATTCAATCAATGCGATTACTTTTTGGAGTAGACGCGTCGAATTGATTTCGACGATTTCTTCACTTTGGTTGGTGAATTGGGAAATGCCTTCCTGAGAATATGTAGTGACCATTTTGTTTATGTGACCCATGAAGGCGTTACTGACTCGGTTTCGCGTCTGGCATGCTGTCTTCTCATAAATTGGGTGTAAAGATACGCGCCCGCTGCAGTTCCAGCGATTGCGAGGAAGATATCAAAGACTCCGAAGAGACTACGATGGAATAGAAGGGACATTGGAGGAGATTGAGGGAGAATGAAATAGAGAGGGACAGCGGGTATTTGTAGGCGTCATAGCAGATTGGATCAGTACGATCTAGTTTGTGAAATTTCATTGATTTCTTCGATATGGTCATAACAAATCGAATAGGTTACGTAGTGATGATGTAATCACCTTCTTTCAGTTGGTGATTCGCTGGCTGGGCGCGGGCAACGTCCTCACGCCGCTCGCAACGCAGATGATGACGGATATGGCATTCAGCTGGATTGTGAGTGGATTACTGTAGCGCCAATGGTTACGATAGGTCGTTGTTACCGTACACCCTACAGGCATGTTCGCATCTGGTGGAGCTGGCGCTCACAAGCGGCACACTGATTTCGAGGGCAACTGAGCCGGCGGGAGGAATAAGGTCAGTTTGCGATAGGGCCAGGATACGGTATCCCCGGGATACTGTAGAAAATCAATTTTCAGTCCGCAACAGTGTGACACGGCGTGTCAGATCATTCGATTCGTGAACATCATCGCCATTCTTGTCCTACTTGGGCAGACCATTGTGTGGTTGCAGGAAATGGTGAGGAGTACGATAGAGGGGGGTACGGTAGTCAATTATCGATTGCAGTGGCACTCGGGCAGACGGCGATACGTGGCCGCTGGTGTGGTCTGCCTTCTGGCGCAGATTGTCTACGTGAACGAACTAGGACCGATGCCGTTGATATACCGTGAGACGACGATTACGATACCACCACGAATCGAGAACTGAACGAGTACGGTAGTCAGTGTATATAGATAGAAATTTAGTAGTCTTCTAGCTGTTACGGGTACCTCATTTTTTAGTTGCCAAATTGTCTAACAATAACTCTGTGCTTTCACACTGGTTTGTCACAGGTTGTAAACTTGATCGATCTTTTTCCACTGATAAATGATCTCAATTTATCGATTGTTGTTGAAGTGATCAATGTCGTTGCAAGATCGACGAAGAGTACTGTGCCTTATCTCTTCTGTCCCTGAATCAGGGACTGCAATATTGATTTTCAGGTGCGCAATGCACAAGGTCAAAGCAGCACAGCGTCGATTCGCAGGCAATGGTACGGTTGTCATCTATTTTTATTGATTTCAGAGCCATGATTGTGGATTTATCTATACCACCCGATTTTGCGTTTCAAGTAAATTATTTATGTGAAAATGAACGATTCGAACTTGAAGAAATTTTTTCAAGGTCCTCCGAAGACTGGAGGAGTGAAGAAGAAAGAGGAGAATGGAAACGGAGGAGGATGGCGTAGATGGATGGGAGATGGAGTGAAGAAATTGTTTGGAGGATCAAGCACATTGATTGGAGATGCATGGACGAATTTGGCCGAGTGAGTAGCACATATATTGGATACAGTGATATGCACACCTCTTGGACGACCTTACGAAATCGGGAGTTCGTGCTGAAAATCGGTGATTTTGATGTCATTTGGATGGATTCTATGCTTTCAGAAGGATTTCGTTGTACCAAAACACCGCAGATACTCTTCTATATCCGACACAGCGAACATTAATTATCCAATAATCTCTCTTCCAGATGGCTCTTGAGCACTCGTTCCGTCGGCGCAGTCTGCTTCGTATTCGGAATGTACGGAAGGTGAGAAAAGCCAGTTGTCAATAGGATGGGAGTACTGTGGATTACTGAAATAGTCAATATCGATTGATTGCAGATCATTCCACATATTCGATGCGCTACTGCAGGACTACAAGAGCTCCTTTCCGGCCTATCTCTACTGTTAGTTGCCATTAGCATTTCAGGAGTGAGATTTGTGTAGCGATGTATTGCTAGGTGCCTCGTCATCTCGATTCTTTCGATTTTTGCGTATGAACCAATCAGAAACATTTGATGACTACAGTGCATCGTCATCGTTAGAGGAAATGGAGTAAATAATGCGTTTCTTCATTGCGCACGAAGTGTTCTTCCTGCATCGAGGCCTACAAATGATCCTTCTTCCAGGTCCATCGATCACTTTCTTCTCGACGATTGGCTTCCTTATCCTCATGGGTCTGGACAATGCTCAGATTGAGAATGGGCAGAGTCTCCCGCAAGTGCTTACGATGGTCACGTGTTGTGGTGAGGAGCATTCTCAGGGATTTATTAGATAGTTGACGCGTCGCTTTGAGATGCTCTCGAGGGTGGTCAATGAAACGGGTAGAAGTTCGAAAACTCGTATAGTTCTTATAAACTGCCATTTGAGTTGCGAAACGAGATTGTTAGCTGGCTTTTTCAGTCAAAATTCAATAGATACAAGCTCCCTAATACTAACTATGCGATCTGTCAATCGATACATTCATCCCACCGTAATTCCTTCGTCTCAGGAGTCCTCGCAGGAGCGATCATCGAGGAGCAATTGGAGATTGTTCTGAACGCTAATCTGACTGACGGTGTGAGTGTGGAGTACGGTAGTATCTATCGATTCTAGACTACAATATCCCTTTAATCATCCATTCAGGACCATTACTTCTTGGGCTTTGCCTGCATCGTTCTCTCCTTCACCGTCTACATCCTTGGCTATGGATGGAATACGCCGATGAAGGGTGAGTACGGTAGATCATCGATCGGACCCTTAAAGAAGGAGTCCCACGAACAGCGCGGGCGACTATGCAAAGTGAGGAATGAGAGGGGCGCACTCCTCATCCCGCATGCTCTCTCGCTCGTTGCCGGATCTTCAGGGCCACTTGGAACGCAGCCAAATGTTCATATCTCGGTTCAAACGAAAAATAATAACTTGGGAGTTTCGAAAGTGTGACCGGGTGATAGAGACCCACCATCCCACATTCGTGGTACTCCTCCTTTAATTATATATTCAGGTGTGCTCAAACGAGGCATCCTCGTGGTCGCTCCAATCTGGATCATCGTTCTCTAGTTTGTGATTTCAATTATTCTCCTATCTGTATAATTGAAGAGTACAGCACGCTACAAAGAATGCAACTTGTTCCCTTTCAGTCAACTCTTCCCCCTCTCTTCCCTTCCTACTCAAATGGGCCTCTTCATGGCCTTTACACTGGGAGTCGGTATCGTCGACCATTACGTGACGGATATTGTGAGTACTGTTTGAAAGGTTTGGGGTCTAGGCATGTTACTAGAAACCGTCATCGGCATTTTGAATTTCCATTTCATCATTACTATCAGCGTGGCGTCAAGGGAAAGAGTCAATATTGAGTCAGTACGATATCGATCTAAATTGTTTTATTTCATACCGAATCCTTTACCTAATCTGATCTCAGCGCGGTCGTGTGCCCATCTTCACTTCTGTCTTCCCTCCCAATTACATCGGATGTCTCGTCCAGAGCTTCGCTATGGTTGCTGTGAGTTTTCTTTCCTTGGTTTCGGCGGTTTCGGCGGATAAAACAAAGGCCATTATCGTAATGAAAAATCCAAATCTAGTAACCGTCGCTTTTTGGATTTACAATAATTAATAACTACTCAAATCTTGATTCTAAAAAGTTCCAGAGGTGTAAAGATTTCGGTAAAAGTTATGAGATTAGTAAAAATGACTTCATTCTCTCTTCAGCTCGCAACCTACTACACTTCCCTTCGTCTCTCCTTTTTCTCCGATTCATGGTTCTCATTCTCATGGATGATGTTTGCTGGTGAGAAATTTTATTATAAAGATAATTATTTGATAGAGCTAAAGAAATGAACGTAAAAATCTGTTCTTCAAGTTTTTTCTACATCATTTTCTCAATGTTTAGTGACATCTTCTTTCGATTATTAAAATAGAATAATCAGGTCCTCCTCTCGGAGTGTTCACTCTCATCTGCCATCTCATCTACTGGACGAGTGAGAAGGTGAGAGGAGAAAAGAGAATGAATGAGGGTAGAAAAGGATTGAGCACCGGATCCAATGCGATAAAAAGCTGTTAGAAGATGGTTCGATAGAAAGCAGGGAAAAATAACAAATAACAATGCATTTTAATTTGTCGACTATTGTAGATCTTCGGTCCGGGTCCTCACAATTCCTTCTACGTTCTTCGTGCAGTTCTCTTCTCTTGGTCAATTGCCCTTGCCGTCCATCAATTTGGATTATACGATAAAATTCCCAAGTTGAAGTTCTGGTGAGATACGGTAGTGGTCGACCGGATTACGGTAGTGTCTCAGCTTATCGATTTTGTTCATTGCTGTTCATATCTCGACGATATTGATCTCACATTTTATCGATCTTTCTTGATTGTATATCTCTGTTGCATACGAGTCGACTCATTGTCGCATAGGTTATCCCTGTTTGTAAGGTTGTAATACGTTGTGCGAAATACTTGGGTAATATTGGAATGATTGCAGTGTCATAATGGAAATAAAGTATTGAATGAGATAAATCTCACAATGTATTTTCGAAGGGTTCTTATGAGTGAGTCTCGATGATCACTTCTTTCCCTTCCTTCTCGATTCCCTTCAGACCTCCATTCTTCAAGTACATCCACGTTTGCCTAACGAGATAAAGGACGTTAGGACGAGAGAGTACATGGAAATGAGAGAGTACCGACAATTCCTCGAAAAAGGGCTCACAAACGTCGTTAGGACCCCCGTGTTCCGGAGTGCTCTCTCCTGTTCGTGTACTCTCTCGCCAGTCAGAGAACGAGAGAGATCAGGGAGAATGAAGAGAGCACAGACAAGGGACGATTGTCACGATGCCCGTGGTGAATACTGAGAATCGTCGGCTAGAGAGGAACGAGAGAGAAGGGGAAAGGAAGAGAGACAGAGAAAAGAGGGTGGGAGCAATTTGAAACAGAGAGGGAGAAGTGTCACATTAATTGTCGACACTCTCTGATTCCCTGAGAGGTCCTTCGTATTCCGAGTAAATTGAGACATTCTGATGATGGGAAAGATGACATCGTTATGATGAGGTCTAATTTACAATTTGAGATGTCAGACTTAGCCTCATTTATCCCCTTTCATGATTGTTACAAGAAGCTTCTGTGGTCAGAGTTCATCTGTATTTTGTGAGGAGCTCGCGTGCTTTTCTTTAATAATTCATTGCAACTTTTATTTTACGAGCCCATTGTGAACTTGGATGGATGAAGTGATGCCATCGTTATGACGGCAGTTGACTTTGATGGGCCCATTCGACAGAGTTCGAATTTTTCTCACCGATGAGAGAGCAGGCAGAATGAAGAGACGGGTTTCTTACTATCCCCGAAGGATGGATAATTATCCCCTCATTCCGCACTCGCTGCCATTATTTCGAACTATTTCGACTCTTTGGTCTTGTTTGGAATGACAGAATACGTGTGAAATATTACACGATGCCCGTTCAATCTTTTCACATCTTCTCCTTTTCCTTCATCCTTCATTTTTCTCGTCGTTCATTTTGACGAACTTCCTTATGGAATCAGTTCTCCGAATTAATTATCTCTATAATCATTCCACTCTAAATCATCTCTAGCACTGATTTGGACTTGTTTTGTGCGTGTTTTCACTAACTCAAGGGAGGTATTTGATCTGTTCGAAGATAGAAGATTGTTCAAATTATCATCACGTTTGTGTGCGTTTTCTTTGACCATTCAGAGATATTTGAACTGCCCGAAGTCATCATCCACTCTATTTTCACACGCGTTTTGATGATTGGTCGAATAATTGTTCTCTGCACGATTTTCTGTCTAGTACGAGGAAATTTGAGTACTGTGTTCTCTGTATCGTAGCGCTAGAGAAACGAGACAAGAGTTCAAACCACGAGTCTCTTCATTCACATTCTCCTTAGGATCTTTTGCTGACGTCTTCATTGACCTTCTCTTCTATCACGAGGGAATTCTGATCGAGGAATACGGTGATACATCTCCCTCTCTGACGGAATAACATCTCAGCTATACAACCATGACATTCCCTCACTGAATACCACAACTGATTACCCTATCTCTCTCTCTCTCTAAATATCGTCCATGCTTCTCCCATTCATTTACGGCGGCATTGATTCGGTGCGTATCTGCGCAAGCGTTTTGCTATTTTTAGCCTCATTAGAAGTTTGATTTGAGACATTGACGAGTTTCTGATTGACACGCATGCGTCATCTTTTGAGGATACATCCACTTTTCTGGGGACTTCTATAGATACCCGCGGTTGAATGGTGATCGTTTGAGTGCGAGTAAAGCAAAGGATTTAGAAACTATCTAGTGTGGTTTCTCGAGACGGAGGGAACGACCACTTTTGAATAGACGACGAGTGCTCCATGCAAGATCATAGATCCTCCCGTAGAATGGAAGCGGGTAATGAGGAGGCCGACTGAATTCTCCTTTTTCCATCCATCGGTTCTCTGATCATTCTTCTATCAACATCGGGTGCAAAGATCAGTGCAGCAGCCTTGTCTTCGGGATGCTGATACTATTAGAAGGATCGTCAGAATGAAGAGCCCCTTCTCTTCATTCTGCGTGTTGTTGTCGAAGTCAGGTGAACGTGTAAGCGAAGTGAAAATATGGATTGTTTATTCTGTCGTAGATAGTTCGCAATCATCCAAATTCTCTGTTTATCATATCATTAGGTGACAATGAACCTACTACGTGCTCTCAAGTGATTCCCGTATCCCATTGCGTATCCTCTTCTCTCCTTACGTCAATCGTCTCAATATCTCCATCAGGTGAAGTGGTCTCCTAATGAGGGTTGCCACCATCTCCTTCCCTTCCCCCTCTCCCCTTCTCCCATTTACACCTGTCTAAGCACTCCCCACTTCTCACCTATCAGTCGCTGGTAAGATCAGGAATATCAACATAAAATATATATTCATTTTTATCTGGCTACGTTTTCCTTCAGTTCTCTGATATTTTGAGTATCCTGAGTTGCTCCATCTTTCCTCCCCCATATGATCACTGGATTATTTATTATGCTGCCATTGTGTTTTGTTGAATAATTCAAGAATGAGTCATTCTATCACACGGAATCTGACTAAGATCACATTGGCCAACGAAATTATTTTTTACTTATTACAGGCGGAAAATATTTCTACTGATTATTCAATTTCCTGGTATAAATTAGCAAGCAAACTAGTTATCACATGACTTGTTCTCTGTTAATACCGTTTTTTCTTTTTTTTCTCGAGTATTGTCGTTCGTTTATTATCACCTCCCCCGTATTCACTCACTCATATAAAAAAACTAGCAGTTTTTCTTCCGGCTTCAAAATGTCTGCTGTCAATTGCCTCATTATTTATCGTACAAGGTGTTACATTTAGTCTCATGAGATACATAATCATGTTCACAGTCATTCTCCATCCACTCTCCCTATCCATTAACGAGGCAGTATCAGTCAACTCAAGAGAGTAATCTCCACATGGATATCATAACTCGTTCGACACAATCTCTCCTCTTCTCTCTTTCGTCTCTACGCAACGAGACACAGATTTGTCGCCTTTTTGCCTCTGCCTCTCACTTTCTTGACGGAGGAAGAGGAGAGAAGGAGACAAAGTGTTTCCTGTCTCAATAGAGAAGAATGTCCGTACCATGTCCTCAAGAGGCTATTTTTAACGTATTCTGGAACACGTGCGAAATTCGTTCATCTTTGGCCCGTTTTTTCTTATTATTCCCCGCTTTTTGGTGCGTTACCCCGCGATTTCTCAGTCGTTTGTAGCCAGGTGAGAGGGCGATTCGTATACGTAGTATTGTCATGCAGAGACCACCATGTTTCAACGATTTCGTTTCTTGAAACGCTGCGGACTCAGTATTACAAGCTCCAATTTCACCTTTTTTCCCGTTACGAGCCGTCGCTCCTATCAATTAGATAGTGTTCTTTGTCAGCCGCGAAAATTACGCTCTTTTTGAGAGCCAATTCGTACTCGAGGGATTTCTATTTTCAGTACCCTTCTCAGCCTTGCATACACATTTTTAGTAATTTTCTGCAGAGCAAAAGTCAATTCAACACCCGCTGCACTCTCGATTCCCACAGTCAATTCTGCACTCTTCTCTCCTCTGAGAACTGTCCTTCTTCCTCTCTCACTTCCATCCCATCTGCACACTACTTCCCATTCCCCTCCCTAATCACAGTCATTTAAAGTGGGCGGAGCTTCCTCCCTCTCCCTCTCCTCCCTCTCATCATCATCATCTCCATTCTTCCATTGCTCCTCTTCTCTTCCCATTCCTCGAACCTCCTCTTCCTCTCCTCCTAAACAGTGTGGGTGTATCTTCCCCCTTCTTCGGTCCTCTTCTTCTCAATTCGAAATTGGAATTTGAAAATGGGGACCACTAGAGAGCACGGAATATTGAGAGAGTGGTCAGAGACGGACGAGAGAGTACGCGAAATGAGGAGAGTGAGAGGCACTGCCTATTATTGCTGCGTCGCTCATTCTGCATTATGGTGCGCGTTGATGAGAGAGTAAATGATGGAGGAGAGGCAGAGAGGTCAGAGATGACGAGAGAGTATGGGGAATGGAGAGAGTGAGAGGGAGGAGAGATGGCGGTATTGAGATACAGTGTCAATGTAGACGGCAAGGCGGGGAGAGAGTGAGAAAAATACTGTCGACTTCCTTCTTTCCTGTTCAAATTCTGCGAGAAAGTCTCCATTTACAAAAATATTCTGCATTTTCTTATTCGCACCGTTAATTTTTCATGAATTTTGTCGGTTCTAATTTCCAGAAAGGAAGAAAGTGAACTTTCGGTGTGAATAATGGAAAGTTCTCTTGGTCCTTCTCCGGATATTGTGAAATTCAGTTCTCTTTCAACACGTTCATTCATTGAGATGAACAATATGGAGAGAGACCGCCCTACTTATTCCCAGTATTCCCTTTTTTCTCTGCCGCGCAATAGAAAGTTGGAACAATGAATGATCATTGCCCGTTATTTGATGCCTAATGAAATTGGTCCTCTTTATTTCTGCCGCCCATTTTTCTTCTTCAATGTGCCTTAGTCGGTCAAATTCGAACACAATTTGGTGGGTTACGGGCACTAGACTTCAACACTCATCCGATGTTTCTTCGAAGATCTTATATACAGTTTCCTTGTAATGTTTATTCCGAGTCCCAGATCTCTCTACACAGAAGGAAATTTCCCTGCAGCTCTTCCTTTATTCAGACTTCCAATCCGCGTCTTTGTTTTAAATTCCCACACCCTCCCACTCATCAGAATCCACAATGTGTCCAGTTATTTCCAGAAGTCGCTCGGCAATTTTTGGAATTCGCAACTTGGAAACTCCAAGAATAAGCGCTCCGATCGCTATTTCCCAGGCATTCGCACGTATGTTCCGGGTGTGGATATATACACGTATATATCCACGTAATCGTTGGTCTCCCTCTCTGCAGGAGAATTCTGTCTCGGTTCGCTACCATTTCTTTCCAGAGAGCGAATTGTGTCGTTCCGAAAAACAGGACTAAACCCCACTCGACGACTCTGAACGAAAGAAGCTATTGTTTTGCCGCCACCACACATGCATTCAACGCACTAGACTTTGAGCACTTTGCCCGGAATTCGCTAATTTTTACGCCATGATCTTTGATCTCCGGAGATATCCAATCCCCTTCCTCATTCCCTCCTCCTTCCCTTCTGTGCATGCATGGTGTTTACAGTTATGAGCTGTCTCTCTATCTCTCTCCTATTGTAATCTCACACCGTCGACGACGTGTCAGAATCCCTCTCTCTCACTATGCGAATTCCCCCATTGTACGCTGTAGAGTATGCGAAGATCTATCTCCAATCACTTATTTCTTCCCTTGGCAACTCTATTGTCATCATCATTCAGCAATTAGTGCTCTAGAAGATCGAAAGATGAGCTACTTTCCACTTCAGTTCACTGATGACGTTAGTAGACAGAATTGATACGAGAGCCTTCGTGTCTAGACGGACAAGTTTTTGAACAACCTCGAGATTCAATGCTGGGCTGAATAATCGTTTCATTTCACAATGATCTCTCGTCGGTCAGAGAAGCGAGAGAGCATGGGAAATTGAGAGAGTATTCCTTGCTAAAATAGTCGGCTCGTATTCAATAGTGCACGAGACACGCGAACCATTCACTTATTCAGTCTCATTCTTCCTCTTTTCGAATGGTCTCTCACTTTCCCATACTCTCTCGTCTCTCTAACTGATGAGAGAGCACAGGGAAATGAGAGAGTCAGTACTTCCCTTCCCCCTCTTCATTATCCACTGTATCTCATCGGTTGATATCGTCAGAGAATCTGGAGCTCATTTGGTCCTTCCTTCTCTCTCTCTTTCGTCTCTCAATTTGGGTCTTCTTCCTTCTCTCATTCCACCACTCAATTCCGTCCCCTCTCGACGTCCCTTTGAACATTCCGAAGAGTGGTCAATTTAGTAACAGTACACATTCTTACTTTTTTAAAATCCTGCGTGGCTTTCCCGGATATATCACTGTCCTAACTGGTCACCTCATTTGACCTCAAACCTGCGTATTTTGATCATGGAAACACTGAGGCTTCTTATTTTGAGACAATAGTGCCGCTGTCAGTCCATCACTTTTTCTTATTCAATTTGGTTTTTTTTATGCGCCACCTTTTCCCATTGGTTGCACGTTGACATCAGAATCCTCAAAGAGGGACAGACAAACGAGTCTGTTCAAGCGGATAAATTCATACATGATCTTTACCTCCTTCACACATCTTGCACGACTATGATGCCAACTTTACAAAATAATACTTTCCTAATTTGTCACACTCGAGATCATCTAAGTCTACTGTAAACGTTGTTGACTCATCATGGGGCGTTTTTGAGATAATTTTTTAGAACTATCACAAATGAAGTAGGATATTTTCTGCCTATTCACTCTCTTCTAACGAAGCAGGTGCATTCCGAATCGATTGCCACTGAAAACTAACGAATTTTCGAGAAAGTGCAGTATTTCGTTCAGTGATTTTCATTCAGTGAGAGTGCTTCACAATCGAATTGGATTCGAAGAGAGAAAAGGAAGGCTGTTCTTCCACTTTGTTTCATTCCATTCTCTTCGCTCATTGATCCTTTATTCTTTCCCATTTCCCCTACTCTGTAAACACTACCAAAAGGCGCATGCTTCACCGTTTAGTCTGAGAAAGAGTTTCGAAATCTGTAGCAAGGCCATTCAAAAATTTAGCTCACTCCTCATTTCACATGTTCTCTCGCCGATCAGAAAGAGCGAGAGAGCATTGCGAAATGAGGAGTGCATAAATTTTTGAACATCCCTGATCTACAATCCTCCATGACTGAACGGGTGCTTTGCCCCTTCTTTTCCTTGCGAAAGAACACTTCCTGATAGTTTCCCAACTTCCCGTTTCGCTTTTCCTTCCTAATGGGGCGGATCTGTTCAATGCTTGACTCACCTCTCTTCTGGTTGATTCAAATCAGACTGTTTTCGTCCATTGAGCCCCAGACTCCCCCCCCCCCCTTCCTCCCCCTCTCTCTGTCTCTCTAATCGGATTCATCTATGGAGATAATAGACGGGCCCGAGAATAAATGAGAGAAAGGCTCAGGCACAATTTCCGGGCCTGCTTCAGTTCTATAGAATATTCATGAATTTGCAACAATTGCGGAATATTTGAGATCGTTTTTGCGCATGTGTTTCACTCTGTTCTCTCCATTAATCTTGCCGCTTTTCTTCAGTATCATTCTGAATCTTTGCATGTGAAGGAAAATATGGGATACGAATCGTATTTTCAATCCCGTGCTTGAGGAGAAGCAGGTGTTTCCCCCGTCTTTCCATCCACTTCGCTTCTTTTTTTCTCTGACTCTCTCAATTTCGCGTGCTCTCTCGTCTTCTCTGATCACGACAACTTTGGAAATTTCGAAACATTTCAGATGTCACGAGCGAGAATGGTCGGATAGTCGAGAACTAATCGAAAGAGAAATATAAATACTGGTAATTTTCATTCTTTCACTATCAGTGTCGTCACAGTTCTGCATCGCTTACGATCGTTTTCAATAGGTAGATTTCGCCTTGCATTTATTTACCATGCTTCTGAAATGCAAATCCTAGAGATAAAGAGGTAAGCTGACTCTGAATCTTGCATATCGGGTTTGCAATGCTTTTCACTTGTGCAAAGTTTACTCCTTGAGTTTAGATTCCATGCGGATTCCACCCTAGCTAGCTTTGAATTTTGAGATTAAATAGGTAACAAGCTGACTCAGTCACTGACCCCTCAACCTTCCCCATCCCCCAATCGGGGTTCTCCATCCCCCGTGAAGGGGCTTCTTCCTTTCTCTCTCGACACCGAGATCTTGTTATTGAAAGTAGCCATCCCGTCTCTATTCTGGTGACGGGACGCACCTTGCTAATGCATTTTATGTCTGGGGCACAGCGGGAAAGGCGAATGAAGGCTGTGTTTTTTAAACAACGATCAGAAAAAAACGTGTGAATTGTGTACGACAGCGTCAAGAACGATTCTCGATTTAAATAAATAAAATAATTAAATAAATTTTAGATGTCTCTATCAGCTCGTCAGAGTGTGCGTGATCGTCCCTCTCTGGATGGACTCCCTGTTCTGCTCGGTATGATTTCCTCTCTAGTCTCTTCCCAGCCACGTTTCCACCACTTCACAGTGAAAATTCATTTCGAAATTCGAATACGTTTCATAGATATCACTTGTTCCACATATGAGCTCAAGCGGTGATCATTTCGGGGATTACCGTATAAATAAAATCATAACATTTAATTGAAGGAGCGGGTCTCTCTCCTGGTCGTGCGACCGTGCCGCTATCGCGCTCGCCCCAACCAAGAACGCCCCATGCACAGAATAAGATCGAGAATGTATGTTTATTTAATAATTAATTAATAATTTATTTTAATTAATTAAAAATACCCCTGTTCTCATATTTTCTCCGTTACACACGTGACGACAGCCTACGCAGTGCAAGAGGGGGAAATGCACACCAAAATAATGACATTTCGCGCCTGATCGGATTCGTTTCCGCCGGAACTTTGACGCATATTATCTATTAGTGCGACTAACGAGATGAAAACAGGCCTTGACTCAGCACTGTGTAATCGCACCTTGCTGTTTACGACCAGTGGACATTATCATATTTTTTCAAGACCGCTTGGAATATTGAGAATGAAAAAGGCTTTGGAGAATTCATCAATAAACTGAGTTTCACTCTTCACATTTATCCATTTCCAGAACAAAATTTTTGATTCAGCTTGATATGGTTCTGTAAAAAATCTTACGTTATCAGTAAAACACTTGCACCAACGAACCAGCTACATATTTCGCCTTCCAATGTTTCATTGTGGTCGTTTCTCAGAAGATCTTTCCCCATGACTGAACTCGACTAATTCTCCTTCTAACTCCTCCGTCACGTACCCAACTTGTAACCTTTATCTCCCCCTAGGAGATCCTCTGTCTGCACTCTCATCCTTCCCCTGCTCTCTGCTCTTCTCTAACCATGGAGCAATGTTCTCGTCTCTTCATTCTTCCTTATCATTCGCCAGTCAGAGAAACGAGAGAGTACATGGAAATGAGAGAGCAAGAGGGTCATGGAGGAGCTAATAGATAGTGCGTCGTCTCCGTTTCGACGTCTTCGTCCATCCAAATTGCTCTTCGTTTTCTTCTCCCCTTCTTGTCTTCTCTCCTGTTCCGTAACGGGTGTGACAAGCCATTCATTGCTGCATTCCTTCTCATTTACTAGCCTCGATAGATCATGGGGAATGAAGAGACAACCCATTCCTCGTATTCTCATTTACTCTCCCTTCTACAGATCACGAGAAGGGAAGAGAGTTGCTGAATCTCCTTGTGTCTACTGTTCACTGTCGATGAGAGTGCATGCAGGACTTAGAGCCTTCTGAATCCAATTCTCACACTCTTCTCTGTCCACAACGTCTTCATACTTCTTCACATTTCCATGATATGCAAAAGCGTAAGGAAAACTGAGAGACGATATTAGTGCTGTGCAAATCTCATTAGACATTGCACTGTTTTCTCTCATTCTCATTCGCGGGGGAGGACGGAGGGAAGGAACCCTTCGTGCCCTCAGGCGAAGATCCGCCTTGTTGTTGTTATTGTTTTGACCCTGTTATTGTTTTGACTCGCGATTGGCGTCGTTTCCGGCGGAAATCATAGGGGAAACGAGGTGGGAGATGCAGGTGCTATGTTGGAAGGGGGTTTGCGCCTTGTTGGTACCGGGATTGAAGGGATTTTGAGTTGAGTTAGATAATGTGTCGTTGACTTTGATAGACGATTCTTCCAGTGGACTAATGTTTTAAAAGTGAAACGCACTCTGGATAATTGTAGAACCGCCGTGCGTTCAAATCTCTCCTTCTTCAAGAAGTTGAATTCTGAAGAAGAATTATTGTACTCTACGAACTTGCGTCCCTTCCTTCTCATTCCAACTTCCCTTCCTCCTTCATGGATTCCTGCGTGGGTCGAATGAATGAATGGAGAGAAGTGGCGTGCCCACCTCCCATTTATAGAGCGAGCCGCGAGACCAAGGCCGTATTTCAGTCCTCCCCGGCTCTCTTCCATTAGAAACCATGACGAATGAAGAGATCCGGAGTCCGTATTTTAGGAAGTCTCCTCCGTTGAATAACCCCTGGACTTTCACGGTCGGATTGCCTTACACGCTGCCGGGAATAGAAGCACATTCGAAAGTGCGAGGGATCGGATGAAAAAACGGGAATAGCTGTAAATTTTCCGAAGATCACAAGATATTTCGAACCGATATGCTGAATGTGAGGAGCGGTTCAACGGAGAAACAACGGACTTCAACGCAGTCTTTTCCAGCGTTTTCGATGAAAATTTGCCAATTCTTTGTACTCATCACTACCCAAATCTGGATCAATACACAATAAAGATAATTGGAGAAACGACCTCAAGTTCCCGGTCCATTTAGTTTCAACTCTTCGTACTCATTACCTTGATGCACCAACTTCATTCCTTCTGATGGCATCAACGAATTGAGTAATATTTGATGATTCCATCTCTCTCTCTCAAATGGAAAGAATTCTTCTTCATTCTCTTCATTCCTCTGCCGTTCATTCTGCCATTGATGAATCCCACTCTCTTCCCCTTCCTCCCCTTCCCCTCTCTCTTAATACCATTTTCAGGCCAACATTGCCTTCGGGCAGAAAGAGAGACGAAGAAGAGAAGAGAAAGAGGAGGAGGAGGAATGACGAAAAGTGAGGATGGATAGCTAGGACCGCCGCGCGAAGAGACGGAGAAGAAGAGGGAAGGACGACACTCCTTTTCAGTACGAAGCTTCCGAGTGAGAAGACCCCTTCGAATGTCCTTCCATAGATAGTATCTAGGAGAAGGGTCGCATGAAATCCCTACCCGCCTCTCCACCATCCACGCTGAACTCACCAGTATCTCCATGGCGAAGGCCCGTAGCTGTCTCGCCCACACTGCAATGGAGATCCAAGGAAGGTACGGTAGGAGTACGGTAGCTCATACTTGATACAGTATCTCGTTGACGAATATAGGTTACTGTATCACCGAGATTACGGTAGTAGTGAATGAATCAGGAGGTGGCTGGGGCGTCGCATCCCTGTGGTTGTCTGGTCGGGAGAGTCGAAAGGCGAGATCGAGGAAGAAAGGATCAAATCATGGAGGATTCATGAGGAGAGATCTCACGGCGAGCATGCCAAGGTTGAATCAGGTCAGTGGAATCAATGATATTAGAAGGTAGAGAAGGGAAGAGGTGTCAATGCTATTGAACCTCGACATTAAACTGCAGCAGTTTCCAAATTTAGCTGATCATGTGCCAGAATTCTGAATGGTATCGTGAGTATCTTATCATTCGATCGATAGGCCCAAGTATTTCTCTAAGATCTCGTACGTCCTTTACTTCTCCTCTATTCTTCACCTGTTTGCATCTCTCTCTCTCTTTTCTCGCGTAGTTTCCCCTTTTATGATACTGCCCAGCACGTCTTTTTGTGTCCACTGATATCTACTATCTCCATTTGTATCCTTGCTCTCACCATTCCGCCTTTTCACTAGCCTCTCTGCACCCGTTGAAACGATATTCATGTAGAGAAATGAATCATTTTGTAGCCAGACGCGCAGGAAATGGATAGATCCGCTTGATAAGCTCGTCTAGAGAGTTATTCAGTAGTTAGTAGTCCTCATTCGTGAGTGAAATTGACGCAATCGTGGCTAAGAACTTCACTTTCGGTAGTCTTCCAATTGGAATGCAGTGGATGGAAAGTAGAACTCCACCGAATAAGGTACCTTTTCGAGAGGAGAATTCTTGTTTTCGACGTCCACTGTTCCAAAAGAATTTTGGAGTGTTATCTCGCACCGTCAAAATGTGCGAGAGAATGAAGAACGAGTAATGGAAATGTCACTGTTTCTTCGGGATTTCCATTTTGAAATCGTTCATGAGTTTGAACATAATGAAGTGCGCTAGTTCTAGGAAAGTGACAAGTTCTAAAATTGGCCCACTCTAAGTCCTTCCTAGTATCTTCGTACAATTGCAGTCGTGTTTCATCATGCGCTCTCATCCGTGACCCCAGCAAGTTCTTTTCAGTTTCACTCCTTTGAAACTTTGAAATGAAACCGAGTTCGAAGCTACGCGAGAATTTATTAAACCCTCGTTCGCCGATCACGAGTTGTTTGCGTTCCAGGAGAAATATTTGAAGATTGTTTCACTTTCAAAGATTGTTGTTTTCGTCTTATAAAACACTCCATTAGTGACAGGATGAAGAATCTGTCTCATTCTCTCGCTGATCAGAGTGAAGAGATCATCCTGATATTGTCGTCTCGCATCTAATCCCTTGATTACCGTCTGCCATTCTTTTATCTCCCTCAATCCAATTCACTACTGAGATTCATGGCGATAATCCGGAAACGCGCGCAGATTTCCGGACAATTTCGCAATGGACATCGATGTCTGAGATTAGAAGGAAGACTGAGATGTTGCAGATGGTGAAACATCGAAATGCCTAATCTGCACCTTTTTTGCAAAAAACTAGGCATACTTTCGATTTGTGGTAGGCCGCGTCAAAGTTGAAGTGTTTATGAAGCATAATCGAGTTTCGCAGTTCCCTTCCCGACTCGATTCTTCATTTTCTCCCGGTATTATGCTGCAGAACGTAAGGTAGGATGAGACCGAGAAGCAGGCAACTGTTATTGCACAGAACACGTAGCTCCTACGTAGTATTGACATCTAGGAAAAAGACACGAGTTAATGATCACAAGACTCTCCTCATCAGCTCGTTTTTCTAATGCAGCTTCAGGCAGCGTAATTACTGTCGCACTTTAGGAACAAAAACTGGGATGGTCGATTCTCTTTCTATGCTAATCCCGATGTCCTCTTCTTCTTCTTTTCACCCCCTTCTATCTTCCTTTTTTTTCTCCCTTCTTCACTCGTTAATTGTAGCGTGCGATGAAACAGTGAGTAAAGAGAGGAGTCGCAAGCTCCGCCCCTTTCCCTCCTCCCTTCCTTCCAGACTGACTTGCTGCCTCCCGTTAAGGGGATTAAACCCGTGAGAGAAAGGGAGAGAAAACGGAGCCAGAGAAAAAGAGAGGGGAGGAAATCGCATAAAGTTCACGCCCCTCGAGAAAGAGGAGGGGCAAGAGACCATTCCCACCTGTGAAGATAAGGGAGTGGTCCCGTATGGAACCGTAGTCTATACCGCAGTCTACCGAATACATCGATCGATATGTCAACGAAATCGGCTTGGCTGTCGGTGATCAAGGGATCGCCCTTCAGTAAATCATGCGAAGGCAGAATTGTGAGTCCCGGCAGGAAGGGGAGAGATTACGGTAGTCGAAGGTCGATCGATCTTCGCGGTATTGCGTGGGTCTTGATTGGCTCAATTCCGAGGACTTCACCATGTTTTCTCGGAGTTGCTCGTAGTTCCCCAGTACGTTTTCGTCGTTTTCGAGCTATGCTTTGCCTATTTTTACATTTTGACCATCCAGTTTCGTTGCGTTTTGAACCCAGAAAAGAGACCAAAAGTCATTGGTACTCTTGGTCCTCTGCGTCCACAAGTCGGTTTTTGTCTATGCATTTATCCTGTTCCTTGAAAGCGAGAGAGCATCTGAAAAAAGGAGAGTCAGGGGCCGAAACGGATCTTGTTTTCCCCCGTCGTCGGAGGTGCAAAGAGTCGCGTGAATATCTATAAGATTAGGGGATTCATTGTTTTCTTGCTTTTTCCTCCCTTTTCTTCTCTCTCCGGTCGAAAGAGGGTGTAATTTGCAGTTACGGTGTAAGGGAGGAGCTATACTGTACTCTTCAAGGAGAGAATACAGCTTTCACTCTCCACTTGACTCTAGTCTGGACTGTATTCGATCTTGTCTCTGCAGCAGTAAAAGTGCGCGTAAGGTGCATGACTCTTACCCTTACCTACAATCGAAAGAGCTGCCCTCGATACTCAGGACAGCTGCTCTATTCAATTGACTTCTCGTGTGACGTCACCAAACTTGACGTACACACCTCTGAACTCAGCATTGTGCTTCCACTATTCTACCTCGAGAAGCGTGAAAACTTCCTCATTAGAATCTATCATTGTTGTTCATCCTTTAGCCTTCTTTGAGAAGGACATTAACGTGATCCGAGTTCCCATGAGCAAATACTGTTTGGATGGTATCGAGGCCATCTTCGAACCAAGAGAATTCTGCTTGTTTGACTAGACGACGGACTTTACGCATCTTACTCTACCTTCCATATTTCACATATTTCTCTAGAAATTTTTTTTTAGTGAAATAAGATCCAAAAGACAGATGCGTGAAGTCCACAGCGTCGCCTAGTTCAAACAACCGTCAATTGTTGGTTCGAAGATGTTCTCGTTCTCGACTTTCAACATCGACGTCCCTTCTCCTTTGGCCTGACCTCGGGGTTTCTCATGAAATGTCTCGACGGTCATAGATGCGAGAGAGCACGTGAAACGAGGAGAGACATTCCTTCCTTAGTCAATCGTCGTCGACGTCTTCAAGGGGGGAAATCTGACGACGTCCGTCTTCCGATTGTCTTTCAGAGCCTCTCAATTTCACCATGAATTCTCCCCATCTCAGTCCTTTTTTCCCTCCCTTCTCGGGGATTTCAAATAGGGAAGAAGACCGGTGGAATGAGCTGGTGCTCGTTCAATTCCCGATGATTTACGACCGGTTCGACATGGAATCCCTATTCTTCCTCCGCCTCTTTTTTTTATTCCTCCACTTTTTTGCCCTCGAAATGATTTTCGGAATTCTTTCAAGTGCGATTCTCAATGGGCGAATTCCCAGGATGTTTTGCCTTGTGGAAGGCATGGTTTAATTCCGATATTTCCTCGTGGAATTAGCTGGTGATGCGCATATTGCGTCGTCCATTTAGAATGTTTTGTCGATGCTTTTCACCAGTTCCCGTATCTTCTGTATTCTCCCTTCCTTCCCTTCCTTCCATCCACCCTCTTCATTCCCCATAGTCTCTCATCCATCTTCCTTCTCCTTTAGCCAATTTTCAACAGTTAAAAGAGGGGCGAAAATGAGAGCAGCGAGAGAGAAGAGAGCGCAGAGAATCAGAGAAGAAGGTAGATTACAAGGACAGAAGAGATCGGACAGAGAGGACGAGAGAGTGTGAGAAATGGAGAGAGTTCAGACATGGAGAGAGAATGAGATAGTGTGAGATAACAAGAGATCTACTATCGTATTGCTACTTTTCTCCTTTCCTTTCCCCTCTTTTCCATTACAAGTGTGCCTATTTATCTCCTATTTCCCTCTCTCTTTCTCGATTCTTTGCTTATTAGGAGAATCTCCTACTCAGAACCCACCAATTTTTCATTAGTAGCTCCGCGTGCTCGCATTTCGCAATTTTTGTGTTAGTCTTCACAAACATTCACTGAATAATGGTTTCTTGTTTCAAATGCCCATCTTATGCCCTACAAAGTTAGATAATTTGCTTGGTTCCTGAATAACCGTTCCTTTTATTATCCCTTGCAATGGTTCCTCCTCCCAATTCGCCCATAGACTATAGCTGCAGCATCAATAAATTTCAAAGGTGGTTGATGGATAGGAATGGATGAATTCTTCATGGGTTGGAAAGGTTGGAAGGGAGGGGGGAAGAGATGGGTAGGACCTGCATAGGAAGAGTCTTCTCTTCATGAAGCTTGCTGTTCGCGTTTGGTCCGGAGGCAATGGGGTACGGTAGTTTATGATTATCGATTTTCCTATTATCTGCAAAAAAATCGATATTTCTACAGTATCCAGTGACAACCGTAATGAATGATCCATTCAGGAGACGTCACTCATTCCTTCTCGTCCGTGTCTCTCTCCTCCTTCTCCCTCCTCAATCGTGGCCCTTCCTCCACTAGACAAGCACTTCCATTCACTCACCTACAAGTTAGTGTCCATCCTTTTTGTCTTCGAAAAATCAGACTGAAGATGATTTATTCATCATGATTCATAGTTTTCGTACACAAACACTTGAACCAATTAGTGATGGGATTTGCTCTCTAAAGTGCCCCTGTTCATACTCAGAACAGGAGTTTTGATAAAATATTTTGAATTATCAGATCTGGAAAATGAGCAACATCTTTGCAGGACTCAAGCAGCGTACTGGAAAATCTACCAGGCTAAAAGTGTCTTCGGAGAAAAAGTAAGGCAACTTTTCATCATTATTAGGCAACCTGTCTCTTCCATGAATTTTTGTTCTTCAAAGCATAGTCTTTTGGATCATTCCAACTCAATCTGCAGTTTTCTCTCAACTGTGCTGACTTCTCTTCCCATTCTCGATAAATAATTAGTGCGCTAAAGCGCGTGATGGATAAAAGCGCAGAATTTGAGATGCCTTGAACCGTGGAAGGGGAAATTCCCAGTATTAGGGGGCTATTTGCTAAACAATTTCGTAAAAGTTCTACTCACCTACCGCTCACTTCCTCTATAATCCAATCTACTCTATCGTTCTCGAATGTCCCGTTTCCCTTCCCCTTCTCTTCCTCTTCTTCCTTCCAATTGAAATGGTCTCGTCGTCCCATATTCGTGAGAGGGTGTGTTTCCATAAGGAAATGAGGAAGGAGACTGGAGGAGAGGCGCATTCAACCCAATTGATGGAGAGTGAAATAAATGAGAGAGAGGCGGAAACATGGTTTACGCGTGAGGTTGAGTGCCCACCAGCCATGATAGCTCAGTTGGGAGAGCGCCCGACTGAAGATCGGAAGGTCGCCGGTTCGATCCCGGCTCGTGGCAGTTCTTTTGCTCTTTTCCAGGAGTGCTCCCTCTTCGTCTTCAACAAGAAGGACAATGTGAAGGCACCACCCCGGATCGGGCGAATCAACCGACTCGCTCTTTCTGGTAAAATATTTATTTGAATGCACCCGCATTCGAGAAAATGGTGTGGAGCGAAGCATAAGTGGAAAGGGCAGAATTCGAAATGGAATAGGAATAAAATTTACGGTAGTGCTATCGCGAACTGAAGGAACTAATCGATATTGCAGATCTGATACGGTATGACCTCACTCAACTGTCGCAACTGGCGCATCCACGGATACTGCAAGTGGTGCACGTATTGGAGGATACGAAGTGAGGATACTACTAATTAGAGTCCGAAATATGAAACCTCTTCATTTATCTTGCCTTCTCTTCTTCATTTTGCTTGATCATCAGACAATATGTAAAATGAATAGAAAGTTATCAGTATTTCTAAAGTATCGAATGACATTGAGAGGCTTTGCCCTTGACAGTGTTTGTTTTTTTTTCTGTGAAACTCGAGGCATTATACGAGGATTGCATTGACGAGTAATGAAACGTGATTCTGTCAGAGACTTCATGGCATTTGGTTCCGAGTCAGTTCGAGGGAATCTCGATCAACTTGTCATCGAGGAAGGAGTCAGCCAATTGGAAATGAAGTTGGGAGTGCTGCAGGTTAGCGTTTTCAGTTTATTGGACTTCAGTTAGGTAAAGAATCGCACTCAAGCAGAATATAATGTAGTTTCTATTGGAGCTTTCTCTCTTTTCATCTCGAAAATGTCATATATGTGTTACATATAACACTTGTTGTGGTGGAGACTAACTAACGAGGAATGTATCTCCGATGATCCCGATTTCGAGAAACCTGATAATTTCTGATTCATCTGTAGAATGATACAATTGAAGGTGATCGATGGTCTCTCCTACCTGCACAATTCGGCCAAGATTCTGCATGGTTAGACCATTTCAACATTATTTTTTTAGTCAAAAAAAATTAAACAAATTGGTAATTTTCAGGCAATCTCACTCCATCAGCAGTATACGTCACTAGCGCGCGGCTGTGGAAGATTGGCGGGTTCTCTTTCTCAGTCGGAGCCAAGGATGGGGTGAGATTTTCTTATTGGCAACATCCGTGAACTCGGAATTGAATAGTATTGTGCATTAGTGTTTATGCAAACATTGTGAAGCATAACCGCACGATCTGGTTCGATTGAGAAATCAATTGAGTTGATTGCAGGTTGACTATCCGTGCTTTCCATGGACGAAGAAGCTCCCTTCTAGTCTCCAACCCGATCTTGACTTCCTAGCGCCGGAATATCTTGCTCCCAATCAGGTGAGTACTTACACTATGCATTCGTTGGAATATCCTGTCACCAAGCATTGAGTTTTGCTGGAGAAATCATCGATATGGGGGGGGGGCATGTTTAGGGTCCAGGGAAACAATATTCTTCAAAAAAACACTCTTCTACCACTAAATGCCAAACTTCTTTCAGCAATACGTAACCACGGCAGCTGACGTCTTCTCCCTTGGAGTGCTAATATGTTGGGTGTATGGAGGAGGAAAGAGAATCATTGATGCGAAGAACAATCTGGAGAGTCACGCCATTATCTGTGGACAGGTACAGCTTTTTCGAAATTAAAGTTGATTTCGAAATGAAATTCTCAATCGCTTCAGTTGGACGAGGCACTCAATCTGATTGCGGAAGAACTGGGACAGAATCTGAAGGAGTCATTGGTCAAGGTGAATATTGGACAGAGATCAAAGATCAACTTTTCCCTCCTCAGGTGCTTTCCCTCGATGTTGATGTACGACCGAGCGTGCAGTTGCTGGCATTGGTGAGTTGTGTACTTCTCAATTTGTCGTCACCCCCGGATCTCTTAGCAAATTCAGCATCTTTTTAGACCTTGAATCTCTCTGAGCCATTGATAGTGTACACATTTTCCAATGTGCAATATTCACTCATCACCCCTTTCAGATCAAACATTTCGACGATCCCGCAGTGTCCGCCCTGCGGCAGTTGGATGACATTGCTCAGGTATTATTATAATTTAATTATTTAAATAAACAATGAAAATGCAGGAATTCGACCCAACGCTGAAGGCGCACTTCCTATCGCAGACGCTCTTCACGGCACTTCCGAACATTCCTGAGGTAATGCATATCCTCGATAATATTTTTTCTATCGTGTGTCGATGAATAATCGATCATTCTATATTTTTCAGTATCTTGAGTAGCGCTTGAAACATATTTTAAATCCTCCATATTTTCAGCCCCTTTGGTTCTCTCGAATTCTTCCTCGATTCAACGAGCAACTGTTCGAATCAAATGAAATATTCACCAGTGTCGCCAAGGTGAGAAAACCCTATGAAACTAACGAAAATCACTCAATATAGTGTACTCGATAGTGTTATTTTGTGTAGACGAATAATCGTTCTTCGTTGAAGTCTCAATATATTTAGGAAGTGTTGAAACCTATTTGAAACTGAATGCAATGAATTTCAGCCCCTTCTATTCATGCTCGAGCACTGCGAATCTCACAACATCCATAAACTGAAGGCATGGATAAGGAATGTTTTGGAGCATACACATCAAAAGACGGTTAGTAGTACAGAAAAGATACTCTTCGTTCTCACCAGTCACGTTTTCTATGCTAGATAGATCTCAGTGAGATTGAAGAATCTTTCCTATCGTTCCGTGTACTATCTCGTCACTCTGACCGGTTTGTTAGAATTCGGAAAGAGGAGACAAATTATTTATCCTGGCATCCATATCCTAGAGATATTTCCTGAGAATAGTCGAAATGGTGTTCGCATATTGATAATGCCAAACGGGGAATGACGAGCGAATTCGATATAGTGAATTGGCACAATTTTCACCCATTCGTAGCAATAAAAGTGTCCCATTCCAGTTGGCTTCATTCCTTCTCGAGAACATGGCTGTACTGTTCAGAAGGATGAGCGATGATCAGGTATCATTTATTAATATGATTTTTTCTTTCTATTTACCTATCGAAAATATGAGATAAAACTCAAAATATTAAGTTTTTCTAAGTAACAATAACAAGAGGAAAGCGAGAATAAATCATCAAAATTCTAGGTAAAGGCATTTGAAGAAACTTTGAAACATAACTCGATCTTTGAGAAACAATATTCAGGTGGAAGACAAATTGATGGAGCTCGTCGTAACATCGATGAAGAGCGAGGATACGTCAATGCAGGTAATTAATTAATTTTAATTTATTTATTAAAATAATTAACCACAGTCTTCGGCCATCCGTGGGATCCCCACAGTCGCTGAGTTTCTGCCCATGCATTTCGTCATTCGCAAACTGCTGCCCGTCATTCAGACTCTCCCAGGATATCTGCATGATAATGTTCCGGTCAGTGAAAATATTCCTCATTTTTTCTACTACTGATGACTCGATCATTACCTATATACGACGTATCAAGAATTATTGTATGCATGAAACAAATTTCGAATGTGATTTGTGAAAACTGAAAATATTCTCATTTCCAGCGTCAATTGGACCTTCTTGCGGCCCTCGCAGCTCTCTCCGATCGTTGCGACCCCGCAGCACTGCAGCAGCTGACCACCTGTGTGTCACTCTGCAGCGCTCACCATCCTGTCATCATCCACGCCAAATCAAGTGAGTCGGTGCTAAAGGGCGAAAGTCGGGAGGAAGAATCGTCCCGGAACAATAAATTCCAGGGCTGGTACAGCGAGTGGTGACGAGGGATGGATCGAGGTTGAAGGATCCGCCCCATGTCTGCTTCCATCTACTCAATCCACTTGTGGTGAGAACATTAATTTGTGATGATCAGAAAGTTGTTTTTGTATTTTAAACAATATCTTGCTGAGAATTATTGAATGATGAATAATACTTCTAATTTGAATGAAGCGTGAAACACAGTTCAATTTCGAATCATTACAGGTCGGTTTGGCCTCTCGCGATCTCTCCCCTGCTCATTTCGATGATGTCATGAGCTCCATTCGGATTCTACTCGATATCGTTGAACAACTTCGATATGACGCCGATAATCGAATGGCACAAGATAGTGCGGGAGTGGGGTAAGGATTATTCAGGATTATAAGGGAACAATACTTGGAGCAATTAGTGACTAGGTGAAATGCACAATTCAATTGGCTTCATGATACATAGCCCAATTCGTTCTGATCTGTGTGGGGAAACATCCGGGTAACAATAATCTCTTTTTTTCAGTCGTCTCTCCTCCCGTCGTGTCTCCATGTCCTCCAACAATCTTCCACGAGTAATGATCACTGCCGCCCGACCAAGTCTTACTGGCGATAGCAGGTCCGAATATTGATTCATTGATCACCTCCCCCATTCGATGTCGAGAACTGTACCTTGTGAATCCCTACCGTTCTCTGTGACTTGGCATGGTGCCAGGTGGTGCCATCTGGTACCTGGCACCGTGCCAAGTCCCCCAATTCCCTCACTCACCTTGGTTTGTGCACACTGCTAATCCTCATCTGTCACGTTCAGCGATTTGAGGAAGATGTCCTTCCTATCGGCTGATGGAAGACTGGAAGATAGAGGAAGAAGAGAGAGCAAGGACAGTAGAGGATCCATCGAAAGCGATGTATCCATACGGATAGGTGGGTAGAGAGGTAACAATACAAGCATGAAACTGTCTAAAATTAGTTAAGTTCCGCTTTCTAAAAATCAAAATGAAGAATTGTTCATTCAGCGTAATTCCACATTCACCAGTTCTTGAAAAAGGTACAATAATTAGAGGAGACAATAACACAATTAGTTTCGCGATTGAGAAACTTCTCTTGCCCAAATAGTCAGAGTGACAAGAGTGCTTACTAAATGAAAAAGAGGCCTTTTCGACATGCTCAAAATTTCGATGATTGCAGGCAATGGATCGGACGTCTCCGATGATTCGTCCTACCATTCTCAGAAGGGACGACGTCAGTCTTGGCTCGATTCCTATGGTCACTCATGCTCCCTCGAACAGGCCAGCCTCGACTCATCCCGCATGTTCGACCGTAGTGCGAGGTCGGCGACGATTATCAATTTCCTCTTCTGTCGAAAGTTCCAATGCGTGAGCAATTAGTAAACGTCGTCATTAGCAGCATGCGTCGCTCGGCAAGGAACGCATCTGAGCGACGCGCGCGCACTCGTTCGCCCACGGGAGATGTACTGGGCGATCGGCCGCCTTCTTCCAGGTACAGTAATCTACCGTATCCCTGAGATCGTGCCGGGACCCAGATCAATTCGAACCTTGCAGATCGATTCACCAGCCTGCTCGGCCGAACAGTTTCACAAATCTCGGTCACAACCTGGTGTTGACGTATCGTAATTTCTGGCAAAAAGATTGAATCGATCGATACTGTACCTATACCGTAATCTTGTTGTTGTATGCAATCAATACGCTGACGGGTTCTCCTTTCTTCCCATATTGATCTCTATTCGTATACGTTGTTCGCATAACCAGTAGACGTGATCTACCCCTTCTTTGTACTCTCTCATTCCAACACGCTCTCTAACGATCTTGACTGACTGAATGTGTTGACTGAGAGCAACTGGTTTTCATGCTTTCCCAGTGCCATTTTATTGCTGATCTCACACTTTGTCTAGCTCTAAACTGAGAATTGAGCCAATGTATCCATTATTCGCCTTTCAGTAAATGATACTTCTAGTCGCGATTGCTCGATAAAATGATCTTATTCAGTTGTGGAGCTCACTTCTGTACACTTTACACGATATTACAGAGATGTTCTATTGAACACAGTTCACAAAAGTTAAAGAAGGAGACCCACCTACCGCGCGGGCGACTATGCAAAGTGAGGAATGAGAAGGCGCTCTCCTCATTCCGCACGCTCTCTAGCTCGTTGTAAGATCTTCAAGGTCACGTGGAACGCAGCCAAAGTCTCATATCTCAGTTCAAACGAAAATTGAAAGCATGGGAGTTTCGAAAGTCTCATCGGGTAGCCACGACCCACCATCTCACATCGAGAACTCAGTTATTCAGATAATCGTGGGACACCACCGAATTTTGCTCACCGAGACTACGAATAAAAATTGTGAGATAAGATCGTCCATGATTTAGCCAATTTATTTTAGCTGTACTGTCTGATATTTCTCCCATTACATTCATTCGTTCCTCAGATACTGAATAATAATACTTCTTTATTCTCCAGATCGTTTAATCATGAAGCAACAATCAATATGATTATTGAGGAATGAAAAAACATGAAATCACGCTCGTGAATGACCTAATGGTTGTGAAAGGACCCGTTTACAATTGATGGATTCGATATTATTGATTGAACTCCCATGCGTCTCTCTCGGCTCCCTCTGCACAGTGCTTCAGAAGGACCGAACGTCGATGCTCCACGTAGCGATACGTATCTTGCACCTGAAATGACCAATAATTGAGACATGGCATCCACTTTTACTGCTGATTATTTGTAGCTTGCTTACCTTTTGCTTCAGTGTCACAAGGTTTTCTGTCTCTAGATCTCGCTCGAGAAATCCCGATAGCTGCTCAGTTGCCAGTTCCTGTATTTAAAAAACGTCTCACGACCGGATTTCACTTTCTCGAGTCTCTGAGAGATCCCTTGACGATCACCTCCTTACCAAATCTCTCTGATTATCCTCGAAAATTGTCAGTTCGTGAGTCCGTTTGGCGTAGAATGCAAATGCGTATGTGTACATCATCGTGCGCCTGCAATGATCACGTCCATGGAGGGCAATCCGTTCGAAGCCTCGTTAGCCTTTTAATCTGAATGTCAGGGGTTCGAGCCCCCTACGAGGCTAAACTTTTTGCTTGTTTTTTTAAAAATATTATTTTATTACTTGCACAACCATCCTTTTCAGAGCTTCTCCATGAACGGATTCTTTACCTGCATTCCGAGAGAACCTCAACTGCTTTCGTCAGAAATTGCACCTCAACCCAACTCATCTTATTGTGCTGCATCTGAGTCATCTTTTCCTGAAATTTGAAAATTTCTACATTCATTTTTCTGTTGGTTCACTCACTTTAACCGTATCGACCAGTCTGCTCTCGAGGTCCAATGATTTCTGATGATTCATGTATCGATTGTAGTAGTGCAGATACTTCTCGAGTGCGGCTCGCGAAGAATCGGCCTGAAGAACGATTAGTTAGGTACGATTTCAGAAAATCAAATGCTTAAAAAAGTAAGCTCACCTTCTTCGCTTTTGACTCATCGTACCGCGTGCAATCATAGTTGTACCCGTGTACAGTCCACGCTTCTGAAAGGATCTTTCGTTTCAATGATGTATTGTCTGTCTCCCTCGCAATACTCTCTCGTTTCTCTGACTAACGAGAAGGCAAAATAAAGGGACGAGTACGTGCTCGTTTCTCCAAATCTCCAATATTTTCAGAGAAAGATAGTGAGTGAATAATGTCCGAGTAGACTCTTCACTCTCACTCACCCATGCACATCCAGCAAAATTCATAACTACACGATGCACTTCTGCACGTGATTCGATTGCATCCACCATTCTTCTCGATCGTTGCCTAAAAAAGCATTTCGAGTGATCTTCTCTTACTCATCCATTTGATAAGAGATCAAGATATAAATAATGCCTTACATGACACTTTGGGCAGTCCTTCGTATTGGCCATGATCCAGTTACCCGTTTCACTGTCGTCCGCGCACTTTTGCAGCCATTTCTTGAGCAAGCTGCAATTGGAAATTTTGATATTTCTTCCCATTTCAGTCATTTTTTTTCCTTTGAAAGAAATCTAAGAATTGCCTCACCAGCAGTCCAGAGGGGCGTGCGATTCCTTGCCGCATCCGAAGCAGAATCGACACTTGCACGAGCATTCGACGGATATCGTATCACGGTCGGAGACCTGGATCAAAGATCACCTATTCTTTCCTCATGTAGCCTCTTTATTCACCGGTAACAGATCATGTGAATTGAAGAGTCATATCTCAATTTCTAGTAAGAAGGAACAAAAACCCACCTTGACTGCCTTCTCGCACCCAGCAGCGGGACACCATCTCAGTCTTCTGTTTGCATCAACGAAGCAATTGATGGAGAGACGAGAAAAAGCTCGCATAGCCGAGGGATTATTGCCGATGATTGAGAGTATGTATCTGTATTGGATTGATTAATTCTCTGTGCGAATTTTGTTTTTAAAAAATGGCGTAAAAGGGAAAAAAACCTACTCATCATCAACAAGCAGCTTGCAACCCGAAAACATACACTCAATGATTGAAGTGTTGCTCACGAGTATCTGTAAAGATGTATTTTCATGTAGGCTCTTCAATTTTCAGCTAGTGGCAACAAGGAGGAAGGAAAATGGATGTACTGCTCAAACGAGCGAAACCTTGTTAGTAAGATACTGTTCCCAGCAACCCTTGCACGCGTAGTGGCGACAGTTCAGACCCATGAGAACTTCTTCACTGAAGATGATTCTTATTAGAAAACGCTTCTGCATTGTCACATATTTTCACGATAAGGTTTCTCAGATAGCGGTTGATTTATTTTCACTGTTTGTCCGAGTCTGTTTGAATTAATCCTATGTTTCTCGTGTGCTTCTTCTCCTATAGGGAACAACAACAGAGAAGTTCTAATGTATCTTCAAAACAAAGGCTGGAAAAAATCTGACCAGCAACAGATACTGCACTCATCGACAGCTCCCTCCACTCCATCACCCATCTTTGATGGATCCGCCACAACTCGAGCACGACGAAGGAAATCATCAACGTTAGAGCACTCGTAGAATCTCAAACACACAAATTAGCAAGGTTGTCGAAATAAATCTTTTTTTAAAAATTTATTTCGCGCGTTACACAATTATTGTGTGATGAGAAACACTGATGCATGAGAGAGCTAATTTGTTCAGATCAGGGAAGTGCAAAACCATTTACCCGCACTCTACATTTCACAATACTTTCTCAGCAATCAGAAATAACTACCATGGGATCATGCAAAATGAATTCGGGAACCTTTTTGCACAGTTTATCTTATCCTACCTCTCTATGAGATTCTCCATGTCCCACTTGTAATGGTTGAGCAGTATTCGAACTGCGCCAGGGGAAATTTGAACAATTTCGGCAGCCTCATTTATCATGTCGTTCATTTCCTTCTGCAGAGCATCTCCGTCTAAAATCTGCAAAATAAGATTTTTTGAAAATAAGATATTTTTTATGCAAAAATAATATTTTCAAAACGAACGGTGCAGTTGGAAGACCGACTTCGGGGCGTCTTGTGGAACAGTTCGTCCGTCATTTTCTGAAGATTTTTGTTTATATCGCACAAATCAGAGATACGAAACACTCAAATTCAACTCAAAACAGTTATTTGACGCTAGTAACCAAGCGGCTTCCACCAATGAATACGGGATGCTTCCGATCGACTAGTGAATCACAAATCTATTGAGCGCGGCCACTGGGAGAAAATGGGCTCCGTCTCCTTTCCGTCTCAATTTGCTTTTCTGACTAGTTCAGCCTCTTCCTATGATCGGGGTAGGTTTACGTTAAGTCCAAATGTATTTTTGCTATCTATCCTCAGCTAAAAATACGAAAACCATACCGAGCATAAAACATATCGTATTGGATAGTCATGGTCGCTGCTGGTGAATGAATCATCGTCAGAGACATTATAATACTCATCAATGTATTCAATCATGAGCACTCTGAAGAGAAGAACAATTGAATGACCATGAACGATTTTCAAAAGTAGTAAGAGATAAGAAACTGTTTCAAAATAAGAATGACAAAGAGGACAAAACAATTCAAGGCACTTGCGAGCAACAGAAATGGCACATAGGTAAATAAAATAATACGGTTAGTAAAATGATTAGTAAGGCGAGTCAATGTGGCGAACAGAGATAGTCCGCGTTAATATGTGTCCAATATACTATGATGATGCTCTATAGCAAGGTACAGATGTGTAAAATTTCAAAAGCATCTATGAATCATCATCTCGTCCAGACAATACATAATTTCTCTCGTTGTCAAGAGATAACGAGAATTGAGAGAGATGTATCGATGCAACGTAACGGTCTGAGAACTCGACGGTATATTCTTGAAAAGAACAATGAAGCAATCAAAATTAACCTTTTGTTTTTATCTGATTGCAAGACACAAACAAATAGTGTTGCAAAAACGGACGGACAATACGGACACAATCCGGACAAAGTGTCCGGACACACTCATTTTCCATCATTCCGGACATGTGTAGCGGTCCGGACGGACAGCCGTCGTCCGTAATTGTCCGGAATTGAACAATGAAATCCCAATTGAGTATTCATTTTGAATGAATTGATTTGATTTGTATGGATGCAAATTGAATAATGAAATGGAGAGTTCAAATCTCGCCATTGTGCGATTGCGATTTTGCATTCATTCCGGACAATTCCGGACAAAGCGGTGTCCGTCCGGACACGAACTATGGCGGACGTTCTCCCACTCATTCTCCATTTCACGTGTCCGTTGTCCGGTCTTGTCCGTTTTCGCAACACTACAAACAAATTTCAATTGAATGAATACTCTACTCTTCTGAGCATAATCCTATTCATTGTTCGAAATTCCCATTCATTTCACTCAATAATCTCTCAATTTCCCTGTATCAATCAATGGAGAATACCTCATTTCCCTCTCATTCCATCCTATAAAACCCCCTCCCATCGGTCTCTTCCTCACACCAAGTCGTCGACATGGCCCAGTCCGTACCGCCCGGAGATATCGCCACCCAGCCCGGCACCAAGATCGTCTTCAATGCCCCCTACGACGACAAGCACACCTACCACATCAAGGTACCATATCCCCGGCCTCTTGTATCGATCTCCCCTTCCAAATCCCAAATTCTTTACTTACCGTATCCCTTGCAGGTGACCAACTCGTCTGCTCGCCGTATTGGATGGGCTTTCAAGACCACCAACATGAAGAGACTCGGAGTCGACCCCGCTGCTGGTGTGCTCGACCCTAAGGAGAACGCCCTCATCGCTGTTTCCTGCGATGCCTTCGCTTACGGACAGGAGGTACAGTTTATCCCTGACACCACCTTCCCCCGTTGCTCTGATACCGTATCCTACCGTATCCAAACCCCTGGCACTCCAACCCCCATTCCTCTTCATTATAATGGTATCTCTTCAGGATACCAACAACGACCGCGTGACCATCGAGTGGACCAACACTCCCGATGGAGCCGCCAAGCAGTTCCGTCGCGAATGGTTCCAGGGAGACGGCATGGTCCGCAGAAAGAATCTCCCCATCGAGTACAACCCTTGAATGTGGAATAAAGTTGTATTCCCAAAGACGAGTGCACTGTTTGAAGCAACGAATGGGGAGCTATTGTATTTGGGGGTATCTCGATTCTACTGTCAGCTTGCGAAGAATTCGTCCATTCTTCTTGTCACTCTTGGGATCTTACTTCACTTTCATCAGCCGATTTGTTCGATTGACTTCCTTTTCTTCTCCCATTTCTTCTATTCTTTTCATTATGATATTTCTCTCTTTCTCTTCAATTGTTCTTTCTCGTTCTCACTTCTTCTCTTTTCAGATCATATTCCTGTGGCAACTTCTCGAAATCTTCGAAATAGTTCATGATAGTGCTAGTTGTACGAATGCCCTGTCGATTTTACATTTTTTTTTACATTTAAAACAACTTTATCAGCTGGTTCATGTGTTACGGAGCTGGGTTGCCAATAATGTTCTCCATGTAGCTCGATCATGTTGCGCTATTTGCATGAATTGTTGTCCTGCCGCTTTGACAAAATCATCTCTCCATCTCTTTATTGGTCGTCCTTGTTTTCTCTTGTATGGAGGGGCCCTGTCGATTGCTGTTTTTGAATCTATCGAGAAGAACTGCGAACGGTGATGGTACGGTTTGTAATTCGAGCAATAGAACTCATTCGATGAGAATCCTATTCTGAGAATCAGTCGTTCGTAATTATGGTAATGGAACTGGAGCTCAGGGAAATCATAGATCGGAACAAATGAGAGGGAACAATGAATGCAAAATCGCCGAGTCGGACAATTGATCTGAGATCCATTTGCATAGAACAATTATGTGAAAACCTACGTTTCGGAACCGACGTTTCGGAACCGCAGTTTCGGAACCGAGATTTGGTAACTATCTTTCTTGAACTATATTTTGTGGAATCGACATTTCTGGGATAGTGGGAGCAAGGAAATGCATTTGAATGTATTTTGAAAATATAGTCTTGTTCGGGATAGGTCAATTCCTAACTCTGCATCGTCTGTGACTCAAATTTGCCTAGCTTTGATGTTTCTATTCTTCATTGGTAACCCCCAAAACTGGTTCCGAAACGGCGGTTCCGAAACGTAGGTTTTCATATAATTGTTCTATGCTAATGGATCTCATACCAATTGTCCGACTCGGCGATTTTGCATCCATTGTTCCATCCCAGCAATTTCATTACCATAGTTCTGGATGAATGGTTCTTTGATCTGGTTTTTGATACTTCATTTCCGAAATCAAATTTCCGTATCATAAAATTCCGATAATCTCGGTTTTAATATCAGAATTACAAAACGTACCATCACCCTGCGAACTATTTCATCTTTGATCTCTCCATTCAAATTTATTGATCGATGATTTGGTTGGTCTAAATTGTTTTCATTCGTATCGGAATAGCAATTATGAACCAATTCTTGACGTCTTCATTACATAAAGATGATTTATCTACAAAATGTGCCTCAACATATTAAATATTTGTCCTTTATTCGAAGCGTGAAACATCTCTAAAGATATGCAAGAAAAGGATCGGATTGAGAAGAGCCGTATCGCAAAGAATAGGGTAGGTAATTTGGGCTGCTTCAGACACAGTGTTATCAGTACATACAGTATCCCCAATTTCACACACACAGACCGATCCAGCTTCCCACACAGCAAGACCAATACAGTAACCCATGTGGAAAGATTGATACAGTTACAGGGACGGACGGATAAACACAGTACCTCCATTTTCACAGTAACACAGTACCACCATTTTCACACACAAACCGATCCAGTTTCCCACACAGCAAGACCAATACAGTTACCCATGTGGAAAGATTGATACAGTTACAGGGACGGACGGATAAGCACAGTACCTCCATTTTCACAGTAACACAGTACCTCCATTTACACAGTAACACAGTACCACCATTTTCACACACAAACCGATCCAGTTTCCCACACAGAGATATCAATACAGTACCCCCAATTTCACACATACCGATGAATACAGTAAATGGGACGTACGGATAAAGGCAGTACCCCCATTGTCACATACAAGGGTTGGTCCATACAGCATCCAATTTTTCACTCGGAAGAGGGTCCACCCTCCCCTTCCATCAAGCCTTTTCTCAACACCATCGATCAATGGAGTACCCCCATTTTCACATACAAGGATCGGTC